>SNQJ01S0166145.1:21022-35096 GCA_010110895.2 Picea sitchensis | reverse complement strand
GTTTTCCCCATGCTCTAGAGATGACATCTAGCACATATTTTTTTTGTAACTAGAGAGATAGAGAGGGTTGTATTTGTTTTGTGATAAGATATATAGGCCTGTGATTAGAAACTAGCCATAGAATGATTACGGAGGAAACCAAGGCCATATTTTCCAAAAAAGAGTTGTGAAGTGAGAAGAGATCAAGCCAAGCCACTCTGTGGCATGGGCCAATTCTCATATTGATATAGGTATATCTTCCCTTCCATGGTTTTATATCTATCAAATCCCAAAGTGAGATCAGATATTCCATCCTTTCCTAAATGGGATCCCTAATAATGCTCCCTCCTAATTTCTCATATTAGATAAGAGTGGCATTGAAATCACCTGCCACAATGCTTCTTTTCTGGAAATCAGATTCCCTCAAGTCATAGAGTGACTCCCAACATTCTAGGTTTTCCCTATATACCATGGGAATATAAACATTCACAATGTTTAATTTTTCACCTAAATTCAAGTGGGTGAGGCTCATCAATATCCAATGTTTAGAGTGACAATTAAAGGTTGGCCAAAAAAGAGAATTGTTCCAAAGTATGTGAATACTTCTCGARGAGCCTCTCACACTAACTATTTTTCCATCACTATAGTTATAGTATTTGTTATAGATGCATGGGACTTCCTCAACTCCTAACTTTTTATCCTAGATTAGGAAGACCATAGGCCTCTCTATTTTAAGCATATCCTTCATTGATTCCACCTTACTCCTACTTCCCATGGCCCTACAATTCTAGAAGATAATATTTATCATTTACCAACTAGTTTGTTGGACCCCCTGTTGTCACAGGGGCAGACCCAGGGTCCATCTCTTACAACAGCGCACCAAAAAAACCCTAACTACTGGCCCTTTCAGAAACACTTAAGAAGAAGATGAAGTCTCACCTGAGGTAGAGGCAGGGGTGGTTGCAGGACTCAGATGTCTGCAACCTTAGATAAGACACAGATATGTGATTGTAACACCTTAATAGAGCACTTAGCAGTTATAGGTCATTAATATTCATCCTTATCTTACAGTGCAGATAAACCCTAATAATAGATCAACGCAGTATTCACACAGATCCAATAGATTCAAGAACTAAGCATACCAACATAGATCAAATCTAACATTCAATCACATTATCCAGCACTAAGCTACCATATTAGATTTTTCTAAGCATTTAACCACATAAACAAGAGAACAACCATAAAGCACACAGTAACCACAACACGGGATATACGTGATTCACCCCCACCCTGGGGCTACGTCCACCAACTCTTCTTCTTTATTTCTTTCTGTCAGTATTCTACATGAACAGAGCCATGATATCTTGCTCCACAGAGGACAGGAGATCTGCACACACTTCACTAGATCCTCCTTCTCTGATTTACAACACAAAGCCTCTTTGCAGTCTCTTACAATCACTTGCACTTAGCCTTGCAAATCCCACATAGTATGCACAAAGAATTCACAATCATCACTTGCACTTTGCATAGTACCAAAGACCTCTTCTCTGACTCCTTACATCGCCTAGACTTCTATTTATACGTTACAAAGAGGGAATAAACATGGGTAAACCCATGGGCCGACATCCCCATACCCGTTACATAAGACCAAAACCCAAAAATCCCTAAAAATGGGCGGAGATCCCGCGATCTTCACTTCGACCTGTGCTCCACCTTCAACAACCTGTAGAAGTCCCAAAAATAGGTCATACATGACCAAGGATCCTCAAAACTTGGTCAAGGGCCAACAGGCCCCCAACACTCACCTGTGACTCATTCTGAGTCACTCTGGTCTGGGTAGCTCTACTGCAAAATCTTCGAGCTTGGTTCGAGATTCTTCGACCTGTTGTTGTGCCATGGCCTCCTTCTCGTTGAACTCATGGATAAATACTTCATTGACAGGTCCCTCTAAGCATTTTTCAGCTGCAGTGATGACTTTCTCCAGTTCGACTCCTCGGCCTTCAATTTCCATGAACAGTTGGCAAGCCTCATCCTGCATTGGTTGGAGCCTCTGAGTCACTTCCATGACTTTGCTCTGAATGATGTGGACCTATTGTTGAGAAGTGAAATGTTCTTAGGATCGCTTCATCCTTTCGACTACTAACAGGGGACTCAACTGCACCTGTACTATTTCTTCTTGCTTCTTTGCCTCCTGGAGTTATGACTCCAATGGCTTCAGTTCAGGATCCTCAGTGATTCGCTCATAAGTCTGGGAAATCCGATCACTTACATGTTTACATTCCATGGCAAGGGCCTTGATTCTCTCAAATGTGCTTCGAGCAGTTACTTCTCTTTGATCTTGCATATCCTATAGAGTGTTGGACACTGTTCGGAGCTCTAAGTCTAGTATTCTTTGTTGAAGTTATTGGATAGCTTCCGTGAGTTGTGCTACTTGATGCTCCACTCAGTCTTCTGCCTTTGGCTCTAAGCCCGTCACAGAGCGAAGTTCTCTATCGAATACTTCCTTGAATCCAAGTTGTTCTATAAGCAACTGTTCTTTTTCTTGCTTGACCTTCTCCCTCTCTTCTTCAAACTTGGCTTGAAGGTCATCCTTCTCCTTTTGTGTGACTCGACGTTGCTCTACCATTTCTTCTTGGGCTTGTTTCAGGGCCACTGTGGCCTGGTCTTTCTCATCTTGTGCTCGACGAAGGTGAGCTTCAGTCACATCAGCTAGTATGCGGAGTTGGGCACACTCATCTCCCAACTCTGTTTCTTCTGATGGTGGGGGCACAGTGGATACTGCACGGCTGGATTGAAGGGCGTAAAGTACCCCTTTGAGTTCAATCTCGATTTTTTCGTACATCTCCTCCTACTCGGCTTCATGTTTCTGCAAGATGTCCTTTGAGGAATCTGCTACAGCTGCGATGATGAAGTCGAAGTCATCTATAGTGAGCACATTCTTCATCTTATTTAAGGTGGCTATGCATTTCTTTCAGGAAGTGGGTTTCATGTGGGAAACCTTCCTTTTCTTCAAGGAATCAACCTCATCAACAAGATCCCTAGGCGATGTTACTTTTCCCTGCTTCTGTTGATCTTATTTTTCATTGGTCACTTCTTGATCTACTTCATCATCACCCCCTCAAATAGGTGATACTGAAGCAGTTTCTTCTGATGCGCTGCTCAATCTTTGGACCTCTTCGGTCTTCTTCCTTCTGTTGGGTCCAGGAGTATCCTTTGCTTCATGAGTAGTCATAGGGTTTCCGAATAGTTCAGAGTCTGAAATTTTTGTGAGGTCAGCGGGGATGAGGAGTTCTATAGACCAGTCCTTGGTTATCTCTTAGAGGTCCTCCTATGTGAGCTTGTAGTATGACTAAAGCTCTTCTTTATGCTCATCTATGTGCGTGGTGATATAAATGAAGTGTCGATATACGTGAAGCTTCATGAGGGGTCAGAACCAATGCAGGGTGTTTGGAATTATGCGAGGGACAACTTCTATAACCCTATTCAGTTGGAGATAATATGTATGAAATACTACGTTCGACTGCCACTATTTTCCCATATTGCTCAAGTACCATAGCGTGGTGAGCTTCACAGTGAGCGGCTCGAATGGCTCAATGTCCAGGAAGGTTTCACCTTCTGGCATCTCCCAAGAAGTAAATGTGATCAGGATTAGGACCCAGCTAAAGTGGAACTCATAGCCCTGATCCTGAGCTTCGCGGAAGTCCAATTCCATTTGGTTGACCAACTACTTGGCCCAGTTCATCTAGAGTCCTTCTACACATTTCTCGGTGAGGTCAACAACGAATCCTGTGACCTGTGTGGGTCAATTCTTTCTCACGATATTTTTTGTGATCAGTTGGTAGGTCAGGTGCACTGTGTCATTCAAGATGGAAGCTACCTTGTAGCCTCACGTTCCATTTTCTACATCGCCATATGTGTCTTTGATCTTTTGTGCCAATGCACGACCTGTAGCCTTCCTTGGGTAGAAGTCATGTGGGTCGGGTCCCTGCATGCTCAATCTGGTGATCCTATGGATCAGTGTCAGATCGACTGTGATGCATCAGTCTATCCATAGGTAGCCACCATGGTAGCATGAGAGCAGGAGCTTAACACACATGTTAACCTCCTAGTGCCTTCCAAAGTGTGGAATCTTAATTACATTCAAGAGGGTTGACTGCGCGAGGTTCATAGTCCATGGCTCGGGGATTATTTTTTGAGTTCTTCCCCTTCATCCTGGTCAAGTATTTGTAAGGAGTGAACATACTATGGTTTTTGTGATCTCCTAGGTTGAAGTCATTGAATTTCAATGTCATGATCTTATCCTACTGTGCTCTAACTACACGTATCCCCTTCGGGAGGTACACAATAACCAAGGTGTAATCAAAGTCCCTCGAGAAACTGTCATGACTCACTGCGTCGGCTAGAGGTTGGATGTAGTCGAGTAAGATGGTCGATATTAGCTTCGTGTTTGGCAAGTCATCTCGGTGCTTGGTTCTCTTATTTGTTGTCAATTGGGATGGTCCGGATCCGCGAGCAGCTAATGAAGAGGCTTGCACTCCTCTCATCGAGGAAGCTTGAATACCTGTGGACATCACTTTCTCAGCCATGAGGTCGATCAAAACTTCTTCAATGATTTTCTATGCGGCATTGAGCTCGTCCTACATGCACGCTCAAGATCGGATAACTTAGGTCAATAATGTAATAGAACAGGTGGTAATCTCAGTAAACAACGTGGTAGCAATGAGTTGGCTAGGATACAATTCGCAAAAGTATTTTCAGTGCAACAATTGATGCACTATGTAGGCAACGGTGTAATAGATCTCTCCAACAGACAAGAGGTCTTCATCAATGTGGTTATGTCCATTGTGGTGTGGTCCCAACGGTCTGATGGTGAGATTTTTGGCCATAAATGTTGTTCTAACCGTTTGGGGTGTCGATCTAACGATTATAATTCCTTCAACGGCTATATTTCTTTGCAATGGCGAAGTGCCATGTTGCGTTGTTCTGGTATCCCAACGAAGTTCCAGTCTTGCAAACCTTCCTTCTGCGAAGTCCCCTCTTGAACCTTCTGTAACTTTTCTATCTTTTCTCTCTTCTTACTAAGCTTTCTAGCCTTCTTCCCAGTGATCTTCATATCGGTATTCCTCTTTCCATTCTGATTCTTATCTTATTTTGGCATAGTAAATTCACGTTGTTGATATTCTTTCATAGGGTCAAACAGTAATACGTCTTCTCTATCTTGGGTAGGTGTTCTACTCGTCTGTGATTCTGCTTGTGTTCTTTCAACTTTGACATCCAAGTTTTTGGTTTTAAGTAGCTTCAATCTGTTCTCCTGTTCTTCAATCAAGTGTGTTATCCTCCTAGTCATGAAATATTTTAATTCTTTCTTCTTTTTCTCTAAGACTTCCTCTTCTTTCCTTCTAGTCTGATCCTTTTCAATCCAAGGTTTTCCTAGTAATATAGAAAATGGGGCATTGTTCTCAATAAATTTAACAACCTCAAAATCTTCCTTTGTCGATGTTCCATGAGCACTCATAGATATCTCGGTGAGTCTTCCACATAGGGTTATCAACTTTCCTCTAAATAATCCTATTCCTCCCAATGAAGGAATCATAGCAGGCTTTCCTAAAGTTTCCCAAGTTCTTTCTGTCATGATATTTACCTGTGTTTCTTCATCCAGAACACAGTTAATGTCGAAGTCTCATATTCTTGCTTCTGTGCACTCTTTTCCCTTGAAGATCTCTGACAATTTGACATTCTTTTGATCATTCAGGGTTTCTTTCATTTGTAGCAAGACATTCTCTGACTTTTTCTAGGGTTTTGTCATGGTCTCATTTTCTTGACCTTCCTCGGGGTTTTCTTGTCTCATATTCATTCTATCAATCTTAACAATCATTTCAGGGAAATCTAAAACTTCATGATCCATAGCCTTACAGCAAAGACAACTAGGTCTTCTACCAGGGAATTCCTTAACAAGATGTCCTGGTATTCTGCAACTGTAACAAAGAGTTAATCATCTCTTTATTTGAAATGATCTCCATCCTTTCATGTACTGCACACTAGGATCATAGTAGCTATCTTGCAAAAAATTCTTTCTAGGATCTTGCATCCATTTGTTAGTCCAAACATTCTTTCTATGCATAGGAATAACATATCTTTCACCATTTTTGTCAAATCTACTCATATCAAACCTTCTTTCATCTAGTTGTGCCCTACTTTTCAAGCTAGGACAAAATTTATTAAACATACCTAGATCCATACTTTTGAAACAAAAATTTCCACTTATCTTACCTTTTCAATCAAAACTTTTCACTGTTCTTACCTTTATCAGAGCGCAAAGATTTAAGATCTTACCTATTTAACCAAAACTTCTTACTTTAATTTTATCAATGCTCAAAGATTTCAGGTCTTACCTCTTTTCTTCAGATCTGACTATTTTTCTTAGTAGAGAGATTCACAAGTCAATTAGACTACTGCGCTCTAAAGCAACAGATCTAGGCAGGGAGCTTTCATTCCTTCAGTTCCCAGCAATCGCAGTTTCAGGTCCCGGCAACAGAACCATTTGTTGGCACAGGGGTAGACCTAGGGTTCGATGCTTACAACAGTGCACCAACAAAACCCTAACTACTGGCCCTTTCGGCAACACCTGGGAAGCAGATGAAGTCTCACCCGAGGTAGAGGCAGGGGTGGTTGTAGGACTCAGATGTTTGCAACCTTAGCTAGGACACAGATCTGTGATTGTAACACCTTAACGGAGCACTTAGAAGTTATAGTTCATTAATATTTTTCCTTATCTTACAGCACAGATAAACCCTAATAATAGATCAGTGCAGTATTCACACAGATCCAATATATTCAAGCACTAAGCATACCAACATAGATCATATCTAGACTTCATTCACATTATTCAGTACTAAGCTACCATATTAGATTATTCTAAGAATATATCAGTGCACTAAGAATTTAACCACATAAACAAGAGAACAACCATAAAGCACAAAGCAACCACAACACGAGATATACGTTGTTCACCCCCACCCTGGGGCTACGTCCACCAACTCTTCTTCTTTATTTCTTTCTGTCAATCTTGTACATGCACAGAGCCATGATATCTTACTCCAAAGAGGATAGGAGATCTATGTTCACTTCGCTAGATCCTCCTTTGTTGAGTTACATCACAAAGCCTCTTCGGAGTCTCTTATGATCACTTGCACTTAGCCTTGCAAATCCCACACAGTATGCACAAAGAATTTACAATCATCACTTGCACTTAGCATAGTACCAAAAACCTCTTCTCCGAATCCTTCTTACATTGCATATACTTCTATTTATACATTACAAAGAGGGCCTAAACATGGGTAAACCCATGGGCCGACATCCCCATACCCGTTACATAAGCCCAAAACTCAAAAAGCCCTAAAAAGGGTTCGAGATCCCATGATCTCCGCTTTGACTTGCGCTCCACCTTCGACAACCTGTCGAAGTCCCAAAAATAGGTCAAACATGACCAAGGATCCTCAAAACTTGGTCAAGGGCCAACACCCCCCAATCATTGGGTGTGATCCACCTTCATTCCTTGTACTTCTATTTCCTATACCATACAAAGTAAGAAGGGTACTTTGATTTCCAAATTCTTTATCTTTATATAATTTTTATTCTTGTCTTTCTTTGTAGAGATTTCTCCTTCTTTGTTCGTGATATTTTCATCCAACAGTTTCCTCTTCAATGCCTTCATATGCCCACATATCTTCAAAGTATTGTTAGTATTGGTTTCAAGGATTATTTCAAGAGGAACAAAGGGCCCAAGATGGGTAGTGAGATAGCCATCCTCATGATATGAGATGATACTATCATCTATTGTAAAATGTTTCAAATCAGGTTTTTCTTAAAGAATTAACATTTGAAATGAGATTCCATCATTGAGAGAGGAAGGTGCTAACATTTCAGTGCTAGGGATATTTTCGCCTTAAGATAGTATTCCATATATGTTCTTATTAGGACTAGTTTCTTTACCTAAATATTCAAAAGTGGAGATACTTTTTTTGTTTTGAGGAAAATATGAAGATGGAATATTCTGTCGAGGATGACTTGAGTTCTCCACTATAGAGGGTTTCAAAGTTTTTGTTGTTGATTTCCCTGGTTTTGATTGAGAAGAAGAAGCACTCTAAAAATTACTAGACTTTTTATTCTTTACTTGTTGTTGTTGTAACTAAAGACTTAATTACCTTACATACTTGATAATTTTAATATAATATCTAAAAAAACTTTAATTTTTTTTAGTAACTTTATTAAAACAGTGTTAAAATATTTAAATAAGTCCTAAACTATCGATTAAGAAGTAATTGATAAGGAAATATCTTAATTTAAAGATAAATCATAATATGATAGGTGTTCATATCTAATGGTTATGAAGAAACAATGATCAACGGTGTGAAACAATTTCGGAGGTGTAAGTGATTAGGCGTTTTCAGAGTGTAAATCTTGGATACCACTAAACCACTCTCTATACATGTGGTGCCTTCCTATTAAAATCATATCTTTTCAAAAGTTTTGAGAACTACTTTCCAAAGCTCTAATTCCATTGTGGTATTAGGCCTAACACCCTATCAATTATTAGTTGGAAACTTTTAATTCATCCACTACTCTATCAAAGAAAAACCAATACATAATTGACACCTGTATTTTCATAAAAATAAAAAATAAACATTAATCTAACAAATAACAAACTTGTCACCTTTATTTTCAGAGAAATGTTAAAGAGGTTCAGAATGGAAGATTGAAAACTAGTTACCAGTACTATGCAAACTAGTTGCAAGTTGAGAAAAGATGATGATTCAAAGTCTACAAACCAAAGGAAATACAGGTCAATGATTAGTAGCTTACTATATGTGACAACATCCAGACCAGATGTAATGCAGGTAGTTGGACAGGTGTCACGATTTCAAGCAACACCAAAGGAATTGCATGTATTAGCAGTAAAGAGGATTTTCATATATCTCAAAGGAATAGAAGAGTTTGGATTATGGTATCCAAAAGGAAAGGATATATCACTTATTGCCTACACAGATGCATATTGGGCATGTTGCATTAATGACCGATGAAGCACCAGTGGAGCAACGTTCTACTTGGGTGAGTGTTTAGTATCATGGATAAGAAAGAAAAAATCATCAGTATCCTTATCTACAGCTGAGGCAGAGTATATTGCAGCAACAGGAAGTTATACATAGGTTCTATGGATGAAACAAACTTTGACAAATATACAGGTTGAGTATGATGATCCCATTCCAATCTCTTGTGATAATACAAGCGCCATCAGTATCTCAAAGAACCCGATGATGCACTCCAAGAAAAAGAACATTCTAATCAAGTATCACTTTCTACAGGAATAGGTTACAGAGAAGAAAATCAAAGTTGAATATGTGGGAAAAAAAAGAACAAGTGGCAGACATCTTTACAAAACCGCTTCCATGGGAAGCCTTTGAGTCTTTTCGCTAGAGACTCAGAGTAATTTCTACTCCAAAATGAATTCTTTTGAATGCTTATCTTATATGTCTTAGATTTACATGAGGAAGCACCATAAAAAGGATAGTTCGGGTTGGGGGATCAGTTTCAGGAAGAGTTCGGTTAGGGGGAGTATCCCCAAGGACAATTCAGTTAGGGGGGAGAAACCCTGGATAGAAAGAAACATTTTCCATTGATGACAAAGGGGTGGAGATTTATCAAATGCAAAGGTAAATGCTTGGAGAAAGAGCACAGAGGCATGATTCTAGGGGGAGTGATGGTCACAGGGGGAGCATGAGTGATATGACTTTAGTATTTCATCAAAGTGTTTCCATCAATTCCAAAGGGGAAGATTGTTGATTATTTGGGTTGGTTGTCATTGATGTCAACCCTTGAAGAAATTCTGGTAGCACAAAGGTTTGGGTAATGGACCCAAGTTTTTTTGATGGATAATGGTATGAGTTTTGATATATTTGTTGGTAATACTATTCCATATGGATAGTACATGTCATGCCATTTCCGGTGGTAAGTGGAACGTCACATAACTCCTCATAGTTAGAGTGTTATGGTCATGTGAAGTTGGAGAAAGGTTTGGGTAATGGACCCAAGTTTGTTTGATGGATAATGATATGAGTTTTGATATATTTTTAGGTAATCATATTCTGTATGGATAGTTCATTTCATTCCATTTCTGGTGGTATGTGGAACGTCACATAACTCCTCATGGTTAGAGAGTTATGTCCATGTGAAGTTGGAGAACCCTCATGAGTCATCTAGAAGCCCCATAGAGAGATATGTCCATGTGAAGTTGGAGAACCCCGAGTCATCTAGAAGCCCCAAAAGGTCAAAGTAGTCAAAGTGGTTTAAGATACTGAAGGTAAATACTAAAGTGAAGTGATGAGTGTACTATAAGTCAAAGTGAATACAAAATATTTTTTTTTATTTAAACAATAAAGTTAATGGAGAAATTACCAAGGGGACAAGTGGTTAAAGTTGGTTAGCCCTAAAACAAGGAAAATGGTTTAAGATGGTTAGAAGGTAACCCCCTTGAGGTAAAGCGAAGTGATGAGTATTATGTTTCAAAGTGGATACAAAATAAATTTTCATTTTAAATAATAAATTTAATGGATAAATTCACTAAGTGGACAAGTGGTTAGCTGGTTAACCTAAAATAAGGAAAGTGGGTTAAGATGGTTAAAAGGTAAACTCTTGAGGAAGCTACAACATAAATAAGAGGAAAGGATCTCATTTCCAAAACCACACTTGAGAATATTGAATATCTACAAGGACTGATGTAACCAAAGAATATCTAAAGCGGACTTCAGAGGGAAGGTTAAGTAAAAAAAAGGCCGAAATTCAAGGGAGGATAAATTCTTTGATGATGATTTCTAAGGTGGTTGCCATTTGTAGGGATCTCACCATTTTCACAATAAATTTTTCTCAATGTTTAACTAAGGAAATTGGAGGCCATTGAGGAAATATATCCAAGTAGCTTTGATACAAATTTCATCTCGTGCATTGTTGTATTTTTGGAGTTGCTACATCATGGAAAATAGGGTTTGTGGCTATCCCAAAACTAGTCAAAAACCGTGTGTTTCGGGTAAAACGCCATAACCTCTTCATAACATATCCAAATTAAGTAAGACCAAATGTATTGGTTAGAGTACATCTGTAGCATTTTGTGCGGGCCAATTTTAGATCCATGCAACAAATATTATGTGGGCACGCCTACAAGTTTGATCTCTAGAGTAAGCTTCATAATTCAACAAGGTATGCCATTTTGCTATAACTCTTTTCCAGAGGTTCCAAGTAGTGAAACTGAGGAATTGCATTAAAGACACTGAAGAAAATTGTTTTACCATTTTCATATATTTATTCATTACAGGTACATAGTTATGATTATTGCAAGTTAGGGTTGTTGACTAATCCAAAATTAGTCATGTGAGACTAAAGTAAAGTTTGATAAAATTTTATTCTCTTGTTGTTAAATTTAAGGAATGTTTCCAGGTATGTGATCATATACACTAGGTTTATGACAGAGTTACAAATCATATTTGGATGATGAAATTGATTAGGGATTTTCGTTGAAGTATGTTACAGATAGAGGTTTTATAACAGTGAGGTTGTGGCACATGGTTTGATGTAATGGTTTATGGTATTTGGTTATGGATAGTGTGATGTATTTCTAGAGAAATTTTGATGGTTATATTGGTATATGGTTGAGGTACATGTTGGGTACATGGTTGAGACAAGTTGATGAGTGGCACATACATGAGGTGTATAGTTGATGATGTTGGTACATCTTGATGAGTCATAGTTTATGTGTATTTGATGCATCATTGGTACATATTTGGTGTATGGTTGATGTACTCATTGATGGTACATGTTGAGGTATAGGTTGGTGCATGGTTTATGCACTTGTTTATGGTACAGACTGATTACATGTTGAGGTACAGGTTGGTGCGGTTGATGCACTTGTTTATGGTACAGACTGATTACATGTTGAGGTACAGGTTGGTGCATGGTTGATGCACTTGTTTATGGTACAAGATGATTACAGGTTGAGGTATAGGTTGGTGCATGGTTGATGCACTTTTTTTTGGTACAGGATGATTACAGGTTGTTTGGTACAGGTTGGTGCATGGTTGATGCACTTGTTTATGGTACAGGTTGATTGGTATAGGTTCACAGCAATATATCTCACAGTGGTTCCATCATTCTACTTATATTTCAGGGAGCTTGGACGGGGAAAGGATAGGTGGTTGTAGCCACCTTCCGATTGTAGCTAGAGAACATATGGGGTTGTAGCCTCCTTCTGGTTGTAGCCAGATAATTGGGGAGTTGGAGCTTCCCTCAGGTTGTAGATTGAGAAACTAGGGGGTTGTATCCTCCTTCTAGTTGTAGCCAGAGAATTGGGGAGTTGGAGCTTCCTTCAGGTTGTATCCTGAGAAACTAGGGGGTTGGAGCCTCCTTCCAGTTGCAGCTGGAAAAAAAAGGAAGTTGGTGCTTCCAATGAATGTAATTCTTAAGGACATATAAGAAAAATTATTATGTGGTTTTCTCTTGCTTTGGGTTTCCACGTAAAAACACGGGTGTACTATGTATGTGTATGATTGCTCATTTGTTCATTGTTTATTTACTCTGCAATTATTGGATGATATTGCTACATTGATATAATACTTGCATTATATGGTTAAAAAGGATTAAATTTCTCTATTACTGATTCACCCCCCCTCTCAGTAATCCAACAATTTTCTCATAAAATTCTTGCAGACAGTATTTTAAGGGAGTTGTAGAAACTTAGTTGCAGAATTTTAGATGGCTTCCAAGGAGAAACAGAGTTGGTTTGTAGCAATATGAAACAGAAAACTAAGATTTTGGAAATTTTGTAGATAAACATTTCGACATTTTCTAAACCAGAATATCCAGAAAAATTGTTGAAGACATCAAAAACTTATCTTTTCCAGGTTTAATGATAATATTGAAGATGTACCGAGAATGTGGTCTAACTCAAGCTATTTTCCATACAGCCTTTCATTTTCCTGAGTTTGTCTATATGTGCGAACAATTTTATGATCAGGTACAGAGGGTTATCAAAGAGAGAAATAACCAAAAAATTATTCTCTCAATTTCAGAAGATGTCATTTCAGAACTATTGTTATTACATGATAATCAAGAAAGAATTAATGAATATGAATTAAATCAGGAATTCATCTAGTTACAATATCAGAAAAAAAACATTTTTAACACAAAGATATTAATGACACTAACTGGAACAAAATTAATATTTCCCCTATATTCATATTTGTTCAAGGAACCAGTCAATGAAGTCATAACTGTGATTTATTTTATCCTTGGCTATGATAATGATGCTTTATTTGATGAGACTGTATTAGGTTTTATCCTCAAAGTAACTCAATCTGCTAAATTTAACTATGCAATTTTTCTTTCTGATGCCATTCATGAATGGTTAACATATTTCGAGGATTGGAAAATATTTATGTATCAATCATATTTAGTTTGTATTTTGATATATCAACAATCAATCTAGTTCTAGCAGTTATATTTGAGGAAAGTATACGAACATGGAAAATGTCTTTCAGTCACTTAATGGACTTAGATTGTAAAACAATATGGTCACAAAAATGGTTGCAAGACTTTTATTGATCAAGTAATGGTCATTTCGTATGCTCTATTTTACAACGAGTTTCCTCCATGAATTTTCCCTGAGTGTAAAGCTTCCTTATAGCTAGGAAAACAAATAAAATTTGGAGGCTGGTACATTTCAAAAAATTATATAGTCTTGAGTATTTATGGATTTGAGTTGAGACCCTATAGGCTATGAGCCTTTCTTAATCCTATAATTTTTTCTCTACATTATTTAGGACAAATGTTGAACTCAAATCATGTTCATTTTTCTTCAAAAGATAAAAGACTTCTCTCTCTACCAACAGAAAATTTGTTTTACATATTAAGAAATAACTTGCAGCTTTAGAGATTGTAGAATATATGATGAAGGTTTTCAATTTTTAAGAAGATTATCCCTGACAATATGATCCTTATCATATAATTACTAAATTGACACTTGAAATTGGTTCTACACCTTATATTCATC
>SNQJ01S0166145.1:0-21012 GCA_010110895.2 Picea sitchensis | reverse complement strand
ATCTTGAAAACAAAATACCATAACTTAGAGGGACATCAACTACTACATCCATCATTATGCTCTTTGATGGAATTTGGGCCAAATGAACAACTAAATACTTTATCGTTCCAATACATTTCACTTTTTTGGAATCAAATGAATAAAGATATTTATAGGGCCTAGTAATATTATTTCACTTTTTTGGAATCAAATGAATAAAGATATTTATAGGGCCTAGTAATATTTAGTCCGAGTTTATCCATGATGACTTTTAGCATAAGATTATGTGATTCTCTTGAATATAGCATACAATTATGTAGAAAGCGATCATGAATAGTCAAACTTACATTAAAAAGTGGTGTGATACTACTTTCTTGAAGATGTGGACAAACCAACACTCGTTGAGAATGGACTGGTTTGCAAATTTAAAGTATCTGATTGGTTTGCACGAGATGGATTATTTAAAAATATTTCCAAATCATTTTTGTAAGCAGGGTTTTTTACCAATTCTGTTAAAGGGATAAGAACTTTAATATTATGTAATTCATTTGTTAAATTAAAAGAACTTGTATAGAGATTAGAATATTCATGCACTTTATCATTTGGTTTATCCTTTGAAGGATTTCCCACTTCATCTATTTTCTGTTGTTTGTTTTTACCAACCTCTTGATTTTTTTTTGGTAATTTTGGTAATTGTTGATTGTTTGTTTGGTTTGAGTCTAAGATCATATTTGTTTTTGATTTCAAATTATAATGTATCAGAAAATAATCTATATTGGGTAGACCAAAAATCTTCTCCTTCTTTAATATTTTCTGAAAATTGATTATTTACTCCTAAAACATCATGATATTTATCTTGTGTTAAATGTTAAATAACTTCTTCATCTTTTAATCAATTCAAATAACCTATTGGATCTTGTTCTTTAGATCACACAATCTCAAAATATTCAATATTAAGTTGATATTATACAACATTTTTTCTCATATGGGGTGGAATAGGTGGTTCCTCATTTCTCCCCAATAGTTGAGGATCAAAAGGTCTTCTAAAATTATTTTGATTTTGATTTATGTATTGTAAATTAGGATTTGCTACTCCAAGATTTTGTTGAGGATTTTTTTGTCCAATATTTTGTGGAGTTGGATCAACAATTCTACTACCCATTTCTAGTCTTGTTATTTTTTTAGATAGAGCCCTTCCATTTTCAAATCCCGAGGATTAGAAGATGAAGCTTGGGTTGAAGATTCTTCCTTTTGTTTATTTTTCTTAGTATTTTCAGTTTTAAGCCTAATTTCTCAAGGGGCAGCCATATTACCTTCAATATTGACAACATCACTATGCATTTAGTATAAATTGATAGGTCTCCTCTTTCTTAACATCATAGCAAAGTCAAGATCATGAGAAACTGCGTAAGTGACCTTAGCTATTGTTGGAGAGGGTGTAATATCAATGGGAATGTTATTGTATAATTTATTAAATGTTTTATTAAATTCCAATACTAATTCTCTATTTTTTCTTTTTAATGTTGAAAACTTAGTTAGGTAATTTTGATGGTCTCTTTTCTCTCCCCATTGGTTCATGAAGGTTATTTGTAATATATCCCATGAATGAATATAATTTGTAGGTAAATTTCTAAACCATTTTCTAGAATCACTTTATCACCTTCTAAAGTTTGAAAAAAATGCACATGTACACATCTTCATGTTCTACCACTAGGTTATCTGTACAGTCTTGAAATGTCACTATATTATCTTTTGATGATGTTTCATTTTCACCATTGAATTTCAGAAGGATTTTCAAATAATTGTTGGGAATATCATGAATATTTCATGGGAGAAAAATAGGTCCATACCTGATAGTTACCCAAGTATTTACAGGAGGTGGAGGTAGTGGAATATTTTCTCCTCCTCCTGCTCCCCCTCCTCTTGTTCTAGACATAATATGACTAAGGATTAAGTTTTTAGCTTCAAGAGAAATGGGTTTTCTACTGGGAAACCTTGAAGGAAAGAAAGGTGAAGCTCTATTTCTACTTGATTTGAGGGTTTCATGTTTTAAAATACCTTCAAGTGAAATTTTTGGATGAGTTATAAATTCAAGCCTATGGTCATAATATTCACTTTTAGGAATTGAACCATTTTCAAAAAAAGGAATACCTGATGATGAAGAACGACCTCGTCCTCAATTTTTTGATTTAAAAATTATTCTTTCAAGATCCAAATGAAATGATAATTCTTTAGGATCAAGATTTCCCCTCATATGTCTTCTGCTTTTTTCTAGTGTGATAAGTGGAGTGTAAAATGATTAATCTTGTTGGATTCACCTTTCTCCATGTCTTTCGACATGTCTGTCATGTTGAGCTAAAACTTACCAAGATTATTCCATCTTTGTTCAATTTCTTGTTGTTTGCAAAGTCAGACTGTACAATTGATTTAAAATGATTTTTTGATCATCTAATCCAAAGAGAATATGAGGTTGTACAATATTTTCATGAGTCATTAAATCCAATGGAGTCACCTTGATGAAATTTGTTTTAGTAATTTTCTTTGTCAATACATAAATCTTGTTGTTTTACTCTTGTTCATCATCAAGAAATAGAACATTTTCAATTCCCAAGAAATATAAATTGAATTTTCATTCCCCAACAACAATGCCAAAACAAATTTTGTTTCTCAGGTTTTTATTGAGAAAATAATAGGTTCAAGGAATCATATGAAGGAAAATATCCTCCCCGCTTTAGGCTTACTGAAATGTTCCAACAACCAAAGTGGGTAACCCTCAAAATGCATATTTTGGTTTTAAGATTTTATTTTCAATCGATTGAAGATATTTTATGTGTAAACATGTGTATGTTTCAAATACAATACTTGAAACAAATAATTGAAATAAATATGGTGTTGATATTTAAAGAGAACCACAACTAACATGCATTAAAATCCATAAAGGGCACCATATTCCTATTTAACTAGCTTTCAAGATAAGTTAAAGGAAATAACATTAAACATGAAAGACATCTTCTTTGAAGATAATAAATATCTTTAATTAACAATATCTAAGGAAAAAAGATGAAACTAATTCCTCAAAAATAAATATAAAACATAATTTCAGGAATGTTCAATATAATATTTAGAATACCCTCAAATTCATGATATTTCAGTAGTAAATATTGGAAATCAGAAAATTAATGAGAGAAATTAAGAATATTTATATAAAATGCCAAATATTAAGAATTTTCAAACATCAACAAGTGAATAGATTCACAAAACTTCATTGATGTATTAAAGACTGATAATTACAAAGATCTTCTGAAAGTAAATCGCATCAATCCTTTCACAGATTCTTGAAATTCCTTGCAATTTGTTTTACAATGCTTATGAAACAGGGGATGAATCCTCTGTGAATAAAAATTCATACAAGTTATGGAAAACTCTAAAGTCAAGAATATTGAGAAGACTGCTGAAGCAAATTCATTTTTTCAGCCTGACAACAACCACTTATTCTTCTCTCCTTTTTCCTTTTATCACTTTCCTCTAACAATTTTCTATTGAATGTATAAGATTTCCAAATTTAGAAATCACGGTAAGCATGTACTCTTTATTTCTTGGAACAACTATTAAAATGTTTATTGATGACTTGCTACATGTTCTTTTTCTTTTTTTGCTTATTTGTCATTACTGGCACAAACCTTTGTGCTTACACTGATGTGGGTTGGGATGATGATGCATGGAATGATGTTGATGATATCATCTAATATGAAGTAGAAGTATGAATTACAAAAGAAGAATATGCTAATCAAGGGGCCTTATTTTTTAATTTTGCAATTTGTTTCCACTCATTCACTTTTGGAATTTTGTATTGAAGTATATTTCTCCTACCAATATCTAATTTTTAAAAAAGATAATAACAAGTAGGAGGTAGATTTTTCCTAATGTTAATGAGAGTGCTTATTAACATGAAATATTTGAATAGTTTCTCATGAATAATTAATCCCTTGATCAAACCATTTCTTCATAAATATGTTTGGAGAAAAACATTCTGTCACCATTCCATGGAATTGGAAGTCCATGTTCAAATACTTATGTAAACCTATTTCTGAAATCAAGACCAAAATTTAGAATTGTTTGGAATTTGTTTTGAGTAGATAATATCAAACTATGTTTGACATTAATTGTACTACCTCTCATGATGAAATATTTTCTATCCTTGATATCTATTGATTCTAAATCTTCTTTAGTATTGTTACTCAAAACTTTATGACATCATTTGCAATTTGAATTTTGTCTCCTAGTTGGTCCCAAGCTTTGTTGACTTGCAATTTTACACTTCTTTCTAGATATTCCATGTCTTGTAGTACATTTCAATTACCTCTCATATGTTGCATAATATTTTATATTTTTGATTTGATCCCAAGCACAATTATTTTCTCCAATAAGATATTTCCCTGCATAATTTTTTTGATCAAATTTATTCTTTAAATATTTAAATTCTGCAATTTGGAGGCTGCTTTCAGATATTATTCTATCTTTTTCAGCTACAACAAAATGATTTTCTTATAATAAATCATTTCAGATGTTAATTTGTTCCTTTGTATCCACCATTTATGAGTTTTTTTCTTGAATCATAACCTTATATTGTTTTAATTCCTTTTGTAGTGCTGATACCCATTCCTTGAGTTTTGCAATTTGTTCTAAGTATAAACATTCTAGTAAGATCTCTAGATCAAGAATTATTACTTTTTGAAGGCTTTCTGCCAATGCAACTTCTATATCTTCATTAAGCCTTTCAATCTTCCCAAATGGATGTTTTGTTTTTGAATAAATTTTATCTGTTTTTTTAGCTAATCTTTTTCTTTCTCTAGCTCAACTATTTCTTTGGTTTGGACATTCTCTATAATATGCATATTCAACTTTCCTCTTAATATTTGGATTTCCTTTTCTTTTTCTAACAAGGAGTGTATCACTGTTTTTTCTTCTGATCCATGTCCGAAAGTAATTAATTTTTGTTCCAGATCATTGATTAATGCCAACCAATCTCTATTTGTGCTTCTTTCAATTCTCAAAACTAATTTTCTAATTTGTTTATTTTCAATTTTAATTTTCTGACATAGATTGTTGCTTGTATCAGATATTTTAGCCAGTACATTCCTTGTTTGTTCATGCCACTGAATCTTATCCTCTTGAGTCATATTATTTAAATAAAAAGTGAACTTTGTTGTCTCATAGTCTTGGGGTTTGATATCCTTTTCAGTTTTTTCAACCTTAGGCTGTAGGAAAACTATCTTAAAAAACCCCTTTTCATAGTTAATAGAAGACAAAAACCTAGGAAGAGTAGATACTTCATGATTGATATAAGAATATGATTCCCCTTTTTCTTGCTTAAAAATTTTCCTTTTTAGTTTCATTTTAGTGAACATATCCTGTTTTTTATCTGCAATAAATAGTTCACTTGAAATTTCACTTCCCATAATTATTTTTCCAGCACCTTTATGAGTGGGATCACTTGAAGATGCAATCCAAGTTATTGAAATAATTGACTTCTCCATAAATGATTTGTTTTCTTGTTCAAGTGGACTTGATCATTCTTTTTCTTTTGAGTCTAGATTTGTCTTTTTAAATATAGGTTCTTTCTCATCCTTGTTCATTAGGTCATCCACTATTTTTCTTTGAAAAATTTCTTTTTCTGGAGTCTCCATCACAAAGTTGGCTACATTATTTGCTTGATCATCATCAGCTGTTATAACTAAATAAGATATCAAAATTCCTCTAACCAGTTCTTCCTTAACATTTCCTTTCTTTGATGGATCCAAGCTTTGACCTTGTAACAATAACTGAACCTCTATCCATGATTCTTTAATAGAAAATCTTTCTCTACATGTATATACATGATGAATATAAGGTGTAGAACCAATTTCAAGTGTCAATTTAGTAATTATATGATAAGGATCATATTGTCAGGGATAATCTTCTTAAAAATTGAAAACCTTCATCATATATTCTACAATCTCTAAAGCTGCAAGTTATTTCTTAATATGTAAAACAAATTTTCTGTTGGTAGAGAGAGAAGTCTTTTATCTTTTGAAGAAAAATGAACATGATTTGAGTTCAACATTTGTCCTAAATAATGTAGAGAAAAAATTATAGGATTAAGAAAGGCTCATAGCCTATAGGGTCTCAACTCAAATCCATAAATACTCAAGACTATATAATTTTTTGAAATGTACCAGCCTCCAAATTTTATTTGTTTTCCTAGCTATAAGGAAGCTTTACACTCAGGGAAAATTCATGGAGGAAACTCGTTGTAAAATAGAGCATACGAAATGACCATTACTTGATCAATAAAAGTCTTGCAACCATTTTTGTGACCATATTGTTTTACAATCTAAGTCCATTAAGTGACTGAAAGACATTTTCCATGTTCGTATACTTTCCTCAAATATAACTGCTAGAACTAGATTGATTGTTGATATATCAAAATACAAACTAAATATGATTGATACATAAATATTTTCCAATCCTCGAAATATGTTAACCATTCATGAATGGCATCAGAAAGAAAAATTGCATAGTTAAATTTAGCAGATTGAGTTACTTTGAGGATAAAACCTAATACAGTCTCATCAAATAGAGCATCATTATCATAGCCAAGGATAAAATAAATCACAGTTATGACTTCATTGACTGGTTCCTTGAACAAATATGAATATAGGGGAAATATTAATTTTGTTCCAGTTAGTGTCATTAATATCTTTGTGTTAAAAATGTTTTTTCTGATATTGTAATAGATGAATTCTGATTTAATTCATATTTCATTAATTCTTTCTTGATTATCATGTAATAACAATAGTTCTGAAATGACGTCTTCTGAAATTGAGAGAGAATAATTTTTGGTTATTTCTCTTTGATAACCCTCTATACCTGATCATAAAATTGTTCGCACATATAGACAAACTCAGGAAAATGAAAGGCTGTATGGAAAATAGCTTGAGTTAGACCACATTCTCGGTACATCTTCAATATTATCATTAAACCTGGAAAAGATAAGTTTTTGATGTCTTCAACAATTTTTCTGGATATTCTGGTTTAGAAAATGTCAAAATGTTTATCTACAAAATTTCCAAAATCTTAGTTTTCTGTTTCATATTGCTACAAACCAACTCTGTTTCTCCTTGGAAGCCATCTAAAATTCTGCAACTAAGTTTCTACAACTCCCTTAAAATACTGTCTGCAAGGTACATGAAAATTGTTGGATTACTTGAGGGAGGTGAATCATTAATAGAAATTTAATCCTTTTTTAACCATGCAATGCCAAGTATTATATCAATGTAGCAATATCATCCAATAATTGCAGAGTAAATAAAACAATGAACAAATGAGCAATCATACACATACATAGTACGGAGTGTTTCATTGGAAACCCAAAGCAAGAGAAAACCACATAATAATTTTTCTTATATGTCATAGAATTGCATTCCTATTTGGAAGCACCAACTTCCTTTTTTTTCCAGGCACCCAGGCTGGAGCTCCAACCCCTAGTTTCTCGGGATACAACAACTTTGAAGGAGGCTCCAACTCCCCAATTCTCACGGCTACAACTAGAAGGAGGAGATACAACCCCTAGTTTCTCAATCTACAGCCTGAGGCTCCAACTCCCCCTATTTTCTCTGGCTACAGCCGGAAGGAGGCTACAACCCCATGTTCTCTAGCTGTGGGAAGGTGGCTACAACCACCTATCCTTTCCCCGATCCAAGCTCCTGCGAATATAAGTGAGACTGATGGAACCCTTTGTGAAGAATATATATTCTTTGTGAACCTATACAATCAGCTTTGTACCATAAACAAGTGCATCAACCATGCACCAACACGTACCAAACAACTTGTAATCCTCTGTGCAAAAAAGTGCATCAACCATGCGCAACCTATACCTCAACTGTAATCATCTTGTACCATAAACAAATTCATAAACCATGCAACGTACCTCAACATATGTCAGTCACGTACCATAACAAATTATCAACTAGCAACACCGTACCTGTATGTAATCGGTCTGTACCATATATACCACTATAAACATGCACCAACCTATACCTCAACATGTACCATCAATGAGTACATCAACCATACACCAAATATGTACCAATGATGCATCAAATACACATAAACTATGATCATCAAGATGTGCCAACATCATCAATACACCCCTCATGTATGTGCCCTCATCCAACTTGTCTCAACCATGTACCCAACATGTACCTCAGCATATACCAATATAACCATCAAAATTTCTCTAGAAATACATCACATATCCATAAGCCAAATACCATAAAACCATGTGCCAAACCTCAGCATTTACTAAAACCTCTGCTCGTAACATGCTTCGAAAATCCTAATCAATTTCATCGGCTCAAATATGATTTGTAACTCTGTCATAAACCTAGTGTATATGATCATGCAGAAACCTTCTTTAAATTTAACAACAAGAGAATAAAATTTTATCAAGCTTTACCTTTAGTCTCACATGACTAATTTTGGATTAGTCAACAACCCTAACTTGCAATAATCATAACTATGTACTGTAATGAATAAATATATGTAAATGAAAATAGTATAGTACATAATTTTCTTCAGTGTCTTTATGCAGTTCCTCGATTTCACTACTTGGAACCTCTGGAAAAAGAGTTATAGCAAAATGGCATACCTTGTTGGTGCTTCTCTAGAGATCAAGCTTGTAGAGTGTGCCCTACACATAATATTTGTTGCATGGATCTAAAAATTGTACACAAAATACTACAGAGTAATACTCTAACCAATACATTTGGTCTTACTTAATTTGGATATGTTATGAAGAGGTTATGGCGTTTTTACCCGAAACACACATTTTAGACTAGTTTAGGACTAGCCACAAACACTATTTTCCATTAACTCAAAAATAAAATGACCCACGGATGAAATTTGTATCAAAGCTACTTGGATATATTTCCTCAATGGCCTCCCAATTTCATGAGATGAATCATTGAGAAAAAATTTGTGTGAAAATGGTGAGATCCCTACAAATAACATGCCTTAGAAATCATCACATCAAAGGAATTTATCCTCCCATGATTCGGCCTTCTTTGCTTCACCTTCCTTTGAAATTAGGCTTAGATATTCTTTGGTTACGATCAGTCACTTGTAGTATTCAATATTCTCAAGTGTGTTTTAAAATAAGATATCCTTTCCTCTTATTTATGCTTTCATAGCTTCTCAAGGGATTTTAGCACAACCATCTTAACCCCACTTTCATATTTTAGAGTTGATTCCTCAAGGGGTTACCTTTTAACCATCTTAACCCAATTTCCTTATTTTAGGGTTAACCAACTTCTAACCACTTGTCCAGTTAGTAATTCATCCATTAAATTTATTATTTAAATAATTTATTTTGTATCCACTTTGACTTATAATACACTCATTACTTCACTTTACCTCAAGGGGTTACCTTCTAACCATCTTAAACCATTTTCCTTGTTTTAGGGCTAACCCACTTCTAACCACTTGTCCACTTAGTAATTTCTCCATTAACTTTATTGTTTAAATACTTTATTTTGTATTCACTTTGACTTATAGTACACTCATCACTTCACTTTAGTATTTACCTTCTAAAATATCTTAAACCACTTTGACTACTTTGACCTTTTGGGGCTTCTAGATGACTCATGAGGGTTCTCCAACTTCACATGGCCATAACTCTCTAACCATGAGGAGTTATGTGACATTCCACATACCACCAGAAATGGCATGAAATGCACTATCCATATAGAATATGATTACCTAAAAATATATCAAAACTCATATCATTATCCATCAAACAAACTTGGGTCCATTACCCAAACCTTTCTCCAACTTCACATGACCATAACACTCTAACTGTGAGGAGTTATGTGACGTTCCACTTACCACCGGAAATGCCATGACATGTACTATCCATATGGAATAGTATTACCAAAAAAATATCAAAACTCATACCATTATCCATCAAACAAACTTGGGTCCATTACCCAAACCTTTGTGCTACCAGAATTTGCTACCAGAATTTCTTCAAGGGTTGACATCAATGACAACCAACCCAAATAATCAACAATATTCCCCTTTGGAATTGATGGAAACACTCTGATGCAATACTGAAGTCATATCACTCATGCTCCCCCTGTGACCATCACTCCCCCTAGAATCATGCCTCTGTGCTCTTTCTCCAAGCATTTACCTTTGCATTTGATAAATCTCCACCCCTTTGTCATCAATGGAAAAGGTATCTTTCTATCCAGGGTTTCTCCCCCTAACTGAATTGTCCTTGGGGATACTCCCCCTAACTGAACTCTTCCTGAAACTGATCCCCAACCTGAACTATCCTTTTTATGGTGCTTCCTCATGTAAATCTAAGACATATAAGATAAGCATTCAAAAGAATTCATTTTGGAGTAGAAATTACTCCGAGTCTCTGGCGAAAAGACTCAAAGGCTTCCCATGGAAGCGATTTTGTAAATATGTCTACCACTTGTTCTTTTTTTGCCCACATATTCAACTTTGATTTTCTTCTCTGTAACCTATTCCCTTAGAAAGTGATACTTGATTAGAATGTTCTTTGTCTTGGAGTGCATCATCGGGTTCTTTGAGATACTGATGGTGCTTGTATTATCACAAGATATTGGAATGGGATCATCATACTCAACCTGTATATTTGTCAGAGTTTGTTTCATCCATAGAACCTATGTATAACTTCCTGTTGCTGCAATATACTCTGCCTCAGCTGTAGATAAGGATACTGATGATTTTTTCTTTCTTATCCATGATACTAAACACTCACCCAAGTAGAACATTGCTCCACTGGTGCTTCGTCGATCATCAATGCAACATGCCCAATATGCATCTTTGTAGGCAATAAGTGATATATCCTTTCCTTTTGGATACCATAATCCAAACTCTTCTGTTCCTTTGAGATATCTGGAAATCCTCTTTACTAGTAATACATGCAATTCCTTTGGTTTTGCTTGAAATCGTGACACCTGTCCAACCGCCTGCATTACATCTGGTCTGGATGTTGTCACATATAGTAAAGCTACTAATCATTGACCTATATTGCCTTTGGTCTGTAGAATTTGAATCATCATCTTTTCTCAACTTGCAACTAGTTTGCATAGTACTGGTAACTAGTTTTCAATCT
This sequence comes from Picea sitchensis, assembly GCA_010110895.2. Classification (NCBI taxonomy): domain Eukaryota; kingdom Viridiplantae; phylum Streptophyta; class Pinopsida; order Pinales; family Pinaceae; genus Picea; species Picea sitchensis. The sequence continues at coordinate 9,845 of SNQJ01S0166145.1, read as the reverse complement.
TCCATTCCGAACCTCTTTAGCATTTCTTTGAAAATAAAGGTGACAAGTTTGTTATTTGTTAGATTAATGTTTATTTTTTATTTTTATGAAAATACAAGTGTCAATTATTTATTGGTTTTTCTTTGATAGAGTAGTGGATGAATTAAAAGTTTCCAACTAATAATTGATAGGGTGTTAGGCCTAATACCACAATGGAATTAGAGCTTTGGAAAGTAGTTCTCAAAACTTTTGAAAAGCTATGATTTTAATAGGAAGGCACCACATGTATAGAGAGTGTTTTAGTGGTATCCAAGCTTTACACTCTGAAAACGCCTAATCACTTACACCTCCGAAATTGTTTCACATCGTTGATCATTGTTTCTTCATAACCATTAGATATGAACACATATCATATTATGATTTATCTTTAAATTAAGATATTTCCTTGATCAATTAATTCTTAATCGATAGTTTAGGATTTATTTAAATATTTTAACACTGTTTTAATAAAGTTACTAAAAAAAATTAAAGTTTTTTTAGATATTATATTAAAATTATCAAGTATGTAAGGTAATTAAGTCTTTAGTTACAACAACAATAAGTAAAGAATAAAAAGTCTAGTAATTTTTAGAGTGCTTCTTCTTCTCAATCAAAACCAGGGAAATCAACAACAAAAACTTTGAAACCCTCTATAGTGGAGAACTCAAGTCATCCTCGAGAGAATATTCCATCTTCATATTTTCCTCAAAACAAAAAAAGTATCTCCACTTTTGAATATTTAGGTAAAGAAACTAGTCCTAGTAAGAACATGTATGGAATACTATCTTAAGGCGAAAATATCCCTAGCACTGAAATGTTAGCACCTTCCTCTCTCAATGATGGAATCTCATTTCAAATGTTAATTCTTGAAGAAAAACTTGATTTGAAACATTTTACAATAGATGATAGTATCATCTCATATCATGAGGATGACTATCTCACTCCCCATCTTGGGCCCTTTGTTCCTCTTGAACTAATCCCCGAAACCAAGACTAACAATACTTTGAAGATATGTGGTCATATGAGGGCATTGAAGAGGAAACTGTTGGATGAAAATATCACGAACAAAGAAGGATAAATCTCTACAAAGAAAGACAAGAATAAAAATTATATAAAGATAAAGAATTTGGAAATCAAAGTACCCTTCTTACTTTGTATGGTATAGGAAATAGAAGTAAAAGGAATGAAGGTGGCTCACACTGAATGATTGGGGGGTGTTGGCCCTTGACCAAGTTTTGAGGATCCTTGGTCATGTTTGACCTATTTTTGGGACTTCGACAGGTTGTCAAAGGCGGAGCGCAAGTCAAAGCGGAGATCACGGGATCTCGAACCCTTTTTAGGGCTTTTTGAGTTTTGGGCTTATGTAATGGGTATGGGGATGTCGGCCCATGGGTTTACCTATGTTTAGGCCATCTTTGTAATGTATAAATAGAAGTATATGCGATGTAAGAAGGATTCAGAGAAGAGGTTTTCGGTACTATGCTAAGTGCAAGTGATGATTGTAAATTCTTTGTGCATACTGTGTGGGATTTGCAAGGCTAAGTGCAAGTGATCATAAGAGACTGTGAAGAGGCTTTGTGCTGTAACTCAGGAAAGGAGGATCTAGCGAAGTGAACACAAATATCCTGTCCTCTTTGGAGTAAGATATCATGGCTCTGTGCATGTACAAGATTGACAGAAAGAAATAAAGAAGAAGAGTTGGTGGACGTAGCCACAGGGTGGGGGTGAACCACGTATATCTCGTGTTGTGGTTGCTTTGTGCTTTATGGTTGTTCTCTTGTTTATGTTGTTAAATTCTTAGTGCACTGATATATTCTTAGAATAATATAATATGGTAGCTTAGTACTGAATAATGTGAATGAAGTCTAGATATGATCTATGTTGGTATTCTTAGTGCTTGAATATATTGGATCTGTGTGAATATTGCACTGATCTGTTATTAGGGTTTATCCGTGCTGTAAGATAAGGAAAAATATTAATGAACTATAACTGCTAATTTCTCCGTTAAGGTGTTACAATTAGAGATCTGTGTCCTAGCTAAGGTTGCAGACATCTGAGTCCTACAACCACCCCTGCCTCTACCTCGGGTGAGACTTCATCTACTTCCCAGGTGTTTCCAAAAGGGCCAGTAGTTAGGGTTTTGTTGGTGCATTGTTGTAAGCGTTGAACCCTAGGTCTACCCCTGTGCCAACAAACGGTTCCGTTTCCAGGACCTGAAACTGTGATTGCTGGGGAACTAAAGGAATGAAAGCTCCTTGCCTAGATCTGCTGCTTTAGAGCACAATAGTCTAATTGACTTGTGAAGCTCTCTTCTAAGAAAAATAGTCAGATTTGAACAAAAGAGGTAAGACTTGAAATCTTTGTGCTCTGATAAAAGTAAAGTAAGAAGTTTTGGTTAAAGAGGTAAGATCTTAAATCTTTGCGCTCTGATAAAGGTAAGAACAATGAAAAGTTTTGATTGAAAAGGTAAGATAAGTGGAATTTTTTGTTTCAAAAGTATGGATCTAGGTATGTTTGATAAATTTTGTCCTAGCTTGAAAAGTAGGGCACAACTAGATGAAAGAAGGTTTGATATGAGTAGATTTGATAGAAATGGTGAAAGATATGTTATTCCTATGCATAGAAAGAATGTTTGGACTAACAAATGGATGCAGGATCCTAGAAAGAATTTTTTGTAGGATAGCTACTATGATCCTAGTGTGCAGCACATGAAAGGATGGAGATCATTTCAAAGAAAGAGAGGATTAACTCTTTGTTATAGTTGCAGAATACCAGGACATCTTGTTAAGGAATTCCCTGGTAGAAGACCTAGTTGTCTTTGTTGTAAGGCTATGGATCATGAAGTTTTAGATTGCCCTAAAATGATTGCTAAGATTTATAGAATGAATATGAGACAAGAAAACCCCAAGGAAGGTCAAGAAAATGAGACCATGACAGAACCCTAGAAAAAGTCAGAGAATGTCTTGCTACAAATGAAAGAAACCCTGAATGATCAAAAGAATGTCAACTTGTCAGAGATATTCAAAGGAAAAGAGTGCATAGAAGAAAGAATATGAGACTTCGACATTAACTATGTTCCGGATGAAGAAACACGGGTAAATATCATGATGGAAAGAACTTGGGAAACTTTAGGAAAGCCTGCTATGATTCCTTCATTGGGAGGAATAGGATTATTTAGAGGAAAGTTGATAACCCTATGTGGAAGACTCACCCAGATATCTATGAGTGCTCATGGAACATCGACAAAGGAAGATTTTGAGGTTGTTAAATTTATTGAGAACAAAGCCCCATTTGCTATATTACTAGGAAAACCTTGGATTGAAAAGGATCAGACTAGAAGGAAAGAAGAGGAAGTCTTAGAGCAGAAGAAGAAAGAATTAAAATATTTCATGACTAGGAGGATAACACACTTGATTGAAGAACAAGAGAACAGATTGAAGCTACTTAAAACCAAAAACTTGGATGTCAAAGTTGAAAGAACACAAGCAGACTCACAGATGAGTAGAACACCTACCCAAGATAGAGAAGACACATTACTGTTTGACCCTATGAAAGAATCTCAACAACGCGAAGTTACTATGCCAAAAGAAGATAAGAATCAGAATGGAAAGAGGAATACCGATATGAAGATCACTGTGAAGAAGGCTAGAAAGCTCAGTAAGAAGAGAGAAAAGATAGAAAAGTTACAGAAGGTTCAAGAGGGGACTTCGCAGAAGGAAGGTTTGCAAGATTGGAACTTCGTTGGGATACCAGAACAACGCAACATGGCACTTTGCCATGGCAAATAAATATAGCCGTTGAAGGAATTATAATCGTTAGACCGACACCCCGAACGGTTAGAACAACATTTATGGCCAAAAATCTCACCATCAGACTGTTGGGACCACACCACAATGGACATAACCGCATTGATGAAGACCTCTTGTCTGTTAGAGAGATTTGTTACACCATTGCCTACATAGTGCGTCGATTGTTGCACTGAAAATACTTTTGCGAATTGTATCCTAGCCAACTCATTGCTACCACGCTGTTTACTGAGATTACCACCTGTTCTATTACATTATTGACCTAAGTTATCTGATCTTGAGTGTGCATGTAGGACGAGCTCAACGCCGCAGAGAAAATCATTGAAGAAGTTCTGATCGACCTCATGGTTGAGAAAGTGATTTCCATAGGTATTCAAGCTTCCTTGATGAGAGGAGTGCAAGCCTCTTCATTGACTGCTCGCAGATCTGGACCATCCCGACTAACAACAAAGAAGAGAACCAAGCACCGAGATGACTTGGCAAACACGAAGCTAATCTCGACCATCTTACTCGACTACATCCAACCTCTAGCCGACGCAGTGAGTCATGACAGTTTCCCGAGGGACTTTGATTACACCTTGGTTATTGTGTACCTCCCGAAGGGGATATGTGCAGTTAGAGCATAGTAGGATAAGATAGTGACATTGAAATTCAGCGACTTCAACCTAGGATATCGCAAAAACCATAGTATGTTCACTCCTTACAAATACTTGACCAGGATGAAGGGGAAGAACTCAAAAAATAATCCCCCAGCCATGGACTATGAACCTCGCGCAGTCAACCCTCTTGAATGTAATTAAGATTCCACACTTTGGAAGGCACCAGGAGGTTAACACGTGTGTTAAGATCCTTCTCTCATGCTAGCATGGTGGCTACCTATGGATAGACTAACACATCACAGTCGATCCGAAACTGATCCATAGGATCACCAGATTGAGCATGCAGGGACCCGACCCACAGGACTTCTACCCAAGGAAGGCTACAGGTCGTGCATTGGCACAGAAGATCAAAGACACATATGGCGATGTAGAAAAGGGAACGTGAGGCTACAAGGTAGCTTCCATCTTGAATGACACAGTGCACCTGACCTGCCAATTGATCGCAAAAAATATCGTGAGAAAGAATTGACCCACACAGGTCACATGATTCGTTGTTGACCTCGCCGAGAAATGTGTAGAAGGACTCTAGATGAACTGGGCAAAGTAGTTGTTCAACGAAATGGAATTGGACTTCCGCGAAGCTCAGGATCAGGGCTATGAGTTCCACTTTAGCTGGGTCCTAATCCTGATCACATTTACTGCTTGGGATATGCCGGAAGGTGCAACCTTCATGGACATTGAGCCATTCTAGCCGCTCACTGCGAAGCTCACCACGCTCTGGTACTTGAGCGATATGGGAAAATAGTGGCAGTCGAACATAGTATTTCATACATATTATCTCCAACTGAATAGGGTTATAGAAGTTGTCCCTCGCATAATGCCAAACACCCTGCATTGGTTCTGACCCCTCATGAAGCTTCGCGTAGATCGACACTTCATTTATATCACCGCGCACACATATGAGCATAAAGAAGAGCTTTAGTCATACTACAAGCTCACAGAGGAGGACCTCGAAGAGATAACCAAGGACTGGTCTATAGAACTCCTCATCCCCGCTGACCCCACATAAATTTCAGACTCTGAACTATTCGGCAACCCTATGACCACTCATGAAGCAAAGGATACTCCTGGACCCAACAGAAGGAAGAATACCAAAGAGGTCCAAAGATTGAGCAGCGCATCGGAAGAAACTGCTTCAATATCACCTATTTGAGGGGGTGATGACGAAGTATATCAAGAAGTTACCAACGAAAAATAAGATCAACATAAGAAGGGCAAAGTAACACCGCCTAGGGATCCTGTTGATGAGGCTGATTCCTTGAAGAAAAGGAACGTTTCCCACATGAAACCCACTTCCTGAAAGAAATGCATAGCCACCTTGAATAAGATGAAGAATCTGCTCACTGTAGATGACTTTGAATTCATCATCGCAGCTGTAGTAGATGCCTCGAAGGACATCTTGTAGAAACATGAAGTCGAGTAGGAGGAGATGTATGACAAAATCGAGGTTGAACTTAAAGGGGTACATCAAGCCCTTCAATCCAGCCACGCAGTATCCACTGTGCCCCCACCATCAGAAGAACCAGAGTTGGGAGATGAGTGTGCCCAACTCTGCATACTAGCTGATGTGACCAAAGCTCACCTTCGTCGAGCACAAGATGAGAAAGACCAGGCCACAGTGGCCCTGAAACAAGCCCAAGAAGAAATGGTAGAACAACGTCGAGTCACACAAAAGGAGAAGGATGACCTTCAAGCCAAGTTTGAAGAAGAGAGGGAGAAGGTCAAGCAAGAAAAAGAACAGTTGCTTGCAGAACAACTTGGAGTCAAGGAAGTAGTTGATAGAGAACTTCGCTCTGTGACGGGCTTAGAGCCAAAGGCAGAAGACTGAGTGGAGCATCAAGTAGATCAACTCGTGGAAGCTATCCAACAACTTCAACAAAGAATACTAGACTTAGAGCTCCGAACAGTGTCCAACACTCTATAGGATATGCAAGATCAAAGAGAAGTAACTGCTCGAAGAACATTTGAGAGAATCAAGGTCCTTGCCATGGAATGTAAACATGTAAGTGATCGGATTTCCCAGACTTATGAGCGAATCACTAAGGATCCCAAACTGAAGGCATTGGAGTCACAACTCCAGGAGGCAAAGAAGCAAGCATAAATAGTACAGGTGCAGTTGAATCCCCTGTCAGTAGTCGAAAGGATGAAGTGATCCTAAGAACATTGCACTTCTCAACAATAGGTCCAAATTATTCAAAACAAAGTCATGGAAGTGACTCAGAGGCTCCAACCAATGCAGGATGAGGCTTGCCAACTGTTCACGGAGATTGAAGGTCGAGGAGTAGAACTGGAGCAAGTCATCACTGCAGCTGAACAACGCTTAGAGGGACCTGTCAATGAAGTATTTATCCATGAGTTCACCGAGAAGGAGGCCGTGGCACAACAACAGGTTGAAGCAGCTCGAGCCAAGCTCATATATTTTGCAGCAGAGCTACCCAGACCAGAGTGACTCAGAATGAGTCACAGGTGAGTGTTGGGGGCCTGTTGGCCCTTGACCAAGTTTTGAGGATCCTTGGTCATGTATGACCTATTTTTGGGACTTCAACAGGTTGTTGAAGGCGTAGCACAGGTCGAAGCTTAGATCGCGGGATCTCCGCCCATTTTTAGGGATTTTTGGGTTTTGGTCTTATGTAACGGGTACGGGGATGTCGGCCCATGGGTTTACCCATGTTTAGGCCCTCTTTGTAACATATAAATATAAGTCTAGGTGATGTAAGAAGGAGTCGGAGAAGAGGTCTTTGGTACTATGCTAAGTGCAAGTGATGATTGTAAATTCTTTGTGCATACTATGTGGGATTTGCAAGGCTAAGTGCAAGTGATTGTAAGAGACTGCAACGAGGCTTTGTGTTGTAACTCAGGGAAGGAGGATCTAGTGAAGTGCGCGTAGATCTCCTGTCCTCTGTGGAGCAAGATATCATGGCTCTGTTCATGTAGAAGATTAACAGAAAGAAATAAATAAGAAGAGTTGGTGGACGTAGCCCTAGGGTGGGGGTGAACCACGTATATCCTGTGTTGTGGTTACTTTGTGCTTTATGGTTGTTCTCTTGTTTATGTGGTTAAATTCTTAGTGCAATGATATATGCTTAGAAAAATCTAATATGGTAGCTTAGTGCTGAATAATGTGAATGAATGCTAGATCTGATCTATGTTGGTATGCTTAGTTCTTGAATCTATTGGATCTACGTGAATACTGCGTTGATCTATTATTAGGGTTTATCTGCACTGTAAGATAAGGATGAATATTAATGAACTATAACTGCTAAGTTCTATATTAAGGTGTTACAATCACATATTTGTGTCTCATCTAAGGTTGCAGACATCTGAGTCCTGTAACCACCCCTGCCTCTACCTCAGGTGAGACTTCATCTGCTTCTCAAGTGTTTTCGAAAGGGCCAGTAGTTAGGGTTTTGTTGGTGCACTGTTGTAAGCGATGAACCCTGGGTCTGCCCCTATGCCAATAGGGGGTCCAACAAACTAGTTGGTAAATGATAAATATTATCTTCTAGAATTGTAGGGCCATGGGAAGTAGGAGTAAGGTGGAATCAATGAAGGATATGATTAAAATAGAGAGGCCTATGGTCTTCCTAATCTAGGATAAAAAGTTAGGAGTTGAGGAAGTCCCATGCATCTATAACAAATACTATAACTATAGTGATGGAAAAATAGTTAGTGTGAGAGGCTCTTCGAGAAGTATTCACATACTTTGGAACAATTCTCTTTTTTGGCCAACCTTTAATTGTCACTCTAAACATTGGATATTGATGAGCCTCACCCACTTGAATTTAGGTGAAAAATTAAACATTGTGAATGTTTATATTCCCATGGTATATAGGGAAAACCTAGAATGTTGGGAGTCACTCTATGACTTGAGGGAATCTAATTTCCAGAAAAGAAACATTGTGGCAGGTGATTTCAATGCCACTCTTATCTAATATGAGAAATTAGGAGGGAGCATTATTACGGATCCCATTTAGGAAAGGATGGAATATCTGATCTCACTTTGGGATTTGATAGATATAAAACCATGGAAGGGAAGATATACCTATATCAATACGATATTTGGCCCATGCCACAGAGTGGCTTGGCTTGATCTCTTCTCACTTCACAACTCTTTTTTGGAAAATATGGTCTTGGTTTCCTCCGTAATCATTCTATGGCTAGTTTCTAATCACAGGCCTATATATCTTATTACAAAACAAATACAACCCTCTCTAGTTACAAAACAAATATGTGCTAGATGTCATCTCTAGAGCATGGGGAAAACGGGTTGTTGGATCACCAATATATACATAATATTTGGTCCACAAAGCAAGCTCTTAAGGAGTGGTCCAGGACCTCCTTCCCCTCTCTAGAGAAAGATCTTATTAAGAGTAAATAAAAACCAAATTTTATCCAAGCTTTCTTGGAATCAAAGAAGGTCACTAAATAAATTTTAGTTGAAGAAAAATAGGCTTTCTAATATGATAAAAAACACTTTGTATAGAGGAGGCCACCTAGTGTTTAAAATATCTAGGTCTCTGGTTAGATTTAGGGGATATAAATACATTATTTTTTCATTAGTAGGCTTGAGCTAGATTTTGGAAAAATAATGTTAAAGAAATCAAGTCAGCTAGTGAAAAAATACTTGGCTCCTTTTAGGAGATCAAGATAGTGGAATACAATCACTTGTAGACTTGTATTTTGAAAAAACTAGAGTTGAGATAGATGAGAAAACAACAATGTTGGAAAAAATTCTAACAATTATTTCACAAAATGAGAATGAGATCCTAATGCAGGAAATCCAATAGGTGGAGATATTCAAGGCAATATGTGATCTTTCCATGGATAACACACCTAGTCCAGATGTATTTTCTATTTATTTCTATTGATAATGATGAAATACCATCAAATTTTATTTAATGAGGATGCTCTACTATGTTCATAAATATTTTAGAATGGGAGGAGCTACAAACTTGACATTCTTATATTTAATTACGAAGGGTCACAATCCTACCTCCTTTTCTAGATTCAGGCCTATGTCTTTATGCAATGATTGCTATAATACAATGCCCAAAATAATTGCAAATAGATTAAAAAAAACCCTTCCAAGGATCATCTAAGAAAATCAAGTAAATTTATGCAAAAGAGACAGATTGTGAATAATATTATCATGGTTCAAGAGGTGATCCAATCTAGTAGGGTCAAGGGGGACAGATGTATGATCATTAAGATATATATGACCAATTCCTTCGATTGGATGAGGAAACATTTCCTCTTTGATGTTCTTCATGTTGGATTACTGAGAGGGGGGGTGAATTAATAATAGCGTAATTATAATCCTTTTTCTTCAAATGTTATATCAATGTAGAATTATTATCCAATA
>SNQJ01S0166138.1:20934-33431 GCA_010110895.2 Picea sitchensis | reverse complement strand
TGAATTATGATAAGCTAACATGATTTCCACTTGGACCTAGAGTAATTTGGATTGTTACATTATCATTTGTTTGCATGGATGATTGATGCACTATGAATAATTGTTTTATCAACATAAGGAATTAAATGGATGTGATTTACTCTTATGTTGGTGTATGCACTAAGTTCTAATAAATGCCCAATATAAAAGCCTCACAGGATAGCACAGATAATAAGACGTGCACACACTCTTCGGGTACGGGGAGAGGTCATCGATTCGAGCTTTATGTCCATGAAGTGACAATTTAGCATCTCATATCATCCACGAAGTGAAAAAATATCATGTAAGTTTCCCATATAGAATTTTCCATGAAAAAAAATGCCCAATATAAAAGTGTTTATCAACAAATAAACAACATAAAAGTCTTACAATGTTTTTTTTATAGGCCATGTGAGCTAAGGAGATTCCCTTTTATGGGATTATGCCATACTTTAAAGCCCGTGGTACTATACGTGGTGATAAATGCCCAACATAAAAGTCTTAGAATATTATTTTTTATAAGCCATGTGAGTGTANTGTTTTTTTTTATAGGCCATGTGAGCTAAGGAGATTCCCTTTTATGGGATTATGCCATACTTTAAAGCCTGTGGTGCTAAACGTGGTGATAAATGCCCAACATAAAAGTCTTAGAATATTATTTTTTATAAGCCATGTGAGTGTAGTCTTAGAATATTATTTTTTATAAGCCATGTGAGCGAAAGGGGTTTTTATTGCATTGTTATCTTTTATAATAAATGATCATCATAAGAGTTTTATAATATTATTTTTTACAGACATGCAAGTGAAAAGAGTTTTTAATAAATGTCACACATAAGAATTTAGAGCATTAATAATGCGTGATTGAGTGTAATTTTTGTTTGTAAATTTTTTTTATTCATTTTTAATGTTATTAAATGTGTAATTTTTTATTTTTTTTTAATAGTAAAACAAATTTCAAAATTTTTAAATTTTATTTAATATTGTAATTATTTATTATACTTGCTGATAGGAAGGTTATATTGTAATCACTTAGGTGTCAAGCACACTTTGACTATACATTAGCTGTTTAAATTTTTTATTTTGTACAATGTTCAACATTACAAAATGAAAAAAATGAATATATGAATGTGTTAAAAAACTAATTATCTTATATTTGGTAATACTTAAGTCTCAAGCACACTTTGACTTTACATTAGTTGTTTAAATTTTTTTATTTTGTACAATGTTCAACATTACAAAATAAAAATAATGAATATATAAATTTATTTCGACCGAAGTTTACAATCTATGTGTTTCTTTCTTTCATAATAAAGTCAACCATTTTAATTTAGAAGAAGTTACAATCTTTTGCTTTAAAAAAAATTGATTTACATTGCCAAATTATGATAATAAAGATAAACTAAAATTTCACTTTTTTATCATAAAGATAAACTAAAATTTCACTTTTTAACTTTAATATTTTAAAAGACATAATTTTCATGATTAGAATTCCATGTTTTATAAATAAATTTGAATTACATATTTATAACAATGATGATGTAATATTTTATATTTTTAATGTAATAATTTCAAAAGAGGCAAAATAATGTATAATTAAATGAAAAAGTGATAAGTGATGTCTTGTAACATTTCATAGATTAATTATTTATGTTATGTGTTTACATGATAACTAATAAGAAGAAGAGATTAATTATTCATGTTATGTGTTTACATGATAATTAATAAGAAGAAGAGATTAATTATTTATGTTATGTGTTTACATGTATTGATCACTAACAAGAAGTTTTGGAAAGAGAGTTTGGACTACATTTATCATGTAAAGCTATGCAAATGTAAGTTTAAGTTGTATGTTAATCTTGAGAAATGTGGTTAATGATATCTATGTTCAATTTTGCTTTTTAATTATTATTATTATTATTATTTTAAATTTGATATTTTTAAGTAAATATAGATATATATAATTATTATTTTATAACAAATTTAATAATAAAAAGAAAATATTATATATTTAATTGTTAATTTAAATTACAAACACCTTTGGAATTAGTTTTAATGGATTTATATATACCCTACATGATATACCCTGCATGATATAACTAAGATGTTTCAATGCATGTGTGGTTTAATTTTCTTTAAAAATATGTAAAGTTTATGAATGCATTTTTTTAATCACTTGATGTTGAAAATAAGCCTTCACACATCTACATATTTTTATTATTGGACAAATGAATAATTTAGAAACTTTCATCTACATACTTTCATTATTGGACAAATTAATAATTTAGAGAAGTTGTTAACAAGGCGGTAATACACTTCTTATTCATGCACAACCACAAATATCTATATACATGGTAGATCAACTTAGCATGAATAATTTAGAAAATTTCATCTACATACTTTCATTATTGGACAAATTAATAATTTTACTTTCATTATTGGACAAATTAATAATTTAGAGAAATTGTTAACAGGCGGTTGCACAACCACAAATATCTATATACATGGTAGATCAACTTAGCAATTAATAAACCAGCGCATCTCACCATGAAAATGTACATGGTACATCAACTTAGCAATTAATAAACCAGCCCCGCATCTCAAAATAAAAATTAAGATAATCAAAATCGCTAAAAGTCTTGAATGTTGAACCAAAATGGAGATGCGGGGTATCGATCCCCGTACCTCTCGCATGCTAAGCGAGCGCTCTACCATCTGAGCTACATCCCCAAGACAGTTATGGCCCTACGGCTTAATTTTAACAGTACCAAAAATAACAATAAAACACAAATATACATATTCAGCAATCATCAATCGACGTTGTGTGGTCTGACAAAATCGTGATGTTTAAATGCTTGCGCGCCCACCGTGGGGCTCGAACCCACGACCACAAGGTTAAGACCCTTGCGCTCTACCAACTGATTTAGACAGGCACGTTATTAAATTCAGGTGCTCAAATATAATGAGTTAATTCTTTTAAAAGGACTTTAAAGTCATCACGGCCATCCGCGGTTATCTACGCATCATCCAGCTACGTATTAACGTCCTCCTCTTTCTTTCACACATTCTCAGGATCCCACCCACACAAATTTGAATTTGCTTTCTTTCTTAACCTTAATACATTTGGTGCACCTCAAGGACTACCCATCGCACAGTCGTGTTGTAGTATAGTGGCGAGTATTCCCGCCTATCACGCGGGTTGATCCCTGGAGACGGCGATTCCCCTCTACGCAGACCACACACATTTAAACATCACGATTTTGTGATGATTGATGATTGCTCAGTAAATATGTTCATTGTTGTAAGAAATAAAAATATAAACTATCAAGCTTTTAATCGTTAGTCGTGAAAGAGTTATTAATGAGGTCGATTCAATTCATTCATTAATGTGAATAGGGAGAGGAATGGCGAGTCGAGAAGAGTAACAGAGTTACTCCCACATGGGTAGTGTGGAATTATTTAGTTATATTAATATTGAGAGAGAAAAGAGAGGTTAATATGTACAGGTGGGCGGTGATGAGATTTAGCACAAAAGGAGGATACAAGTTCCCTCCGTAACTCGGTTCGATATTCACGCTGAAAGGGTTGCATCTGAGTCCACAATTCTACTCGTAGATTTTTGTTTCATCATATTCTCAAATTATTCATTTATTATGCTTATAAGTCGGTTAGATATTGACGCTGAGACGGTTGCATCTGAGTCCATACTACTTGTAAATTTTGTTTTTTTATTTAATGGTATTTATTTTTACTTAATTGTATATTGATATGTTTTACAGATAGCATATTAAACTCATCAAGATTTCATCATGACTATACGTCACAGTCGTTGTAGTATAGTGGTAAGTATTCCCGCCTGTCACGCGGGTGACCCGGGTTTGATCCCCGGCAACGGCGATTTTTGTAGGTTTGTAATTTAAATCTTTTTATGCCTAGAAAATTATACATATGTCTGCATGCATATTAATATTAAGTTCTACTCTGGAGAGTTTAGTCTGAACCCCAGACTCAGGTTCGATCCCCGGCCGCAACGATGCTTCTTTTTCCAGCCAAACCCTACGCATTTAAACACAATTTCCATCGATGATGAATGTGTGCGTATTTTCGGAAGTGAACTAGTAATTATGTAACACTGGTACGGGGAGAGAGCTCAAATGGTAAAGCCCTCATCAAATTTGAGGTTCTTCACTATCCTTCAAGAGCTTTCATTTTATATCATTATGATAAAAATGTAATCACTTTTATGAGAATCATTCCATTCCATATCATTGTGATTTTTATGAGAATCATTCCATATCATATTATGGGATTAAAAATGCAATCACGTTTATAATTTACTTATATTTAATTCTTAAAATTAAAGACTGAAACTCAAAAGGAATTGAAAAATAGTAGTGACAATTTTAACTCCATTTTCTATTTCTTTTAGATAAATAGTAGTGACAATTTTAATTCCATTTTTTACTGTTTTATGTTAAGGTATCCCTGTGGTAATTTGGAGATGCATATGATGTGGAAGTGTTAAAGATTGTAAGATGTTGACTAAAAATAATATTTAATGATTATTTTAAAAGGGATAATTCATTATATTCAATATAAAGATACTTATTATTATTTATTTTTATGTTTTTTATTTTTAAATGAAAAACATAGTATATTTTTGGTTATCAACATATAAAGGTTACACTGATAATATCCTTTCAAAATTAACTATAACTTTATTTTTCAAATTTGATCTTTAAGCTTTAGTTTAACCTCTATGTTAGCATGCAAAAGGTATAAATATCAACACCCTCTCTCAAAATTAACTATAACTTTATTTTTCAAATTTGATCTTTAAGCTTTAGTTTAACCTCTATGTTAGCATGCAAAAGGTATAAATATCAACACCCTCTCTCCATTTCGTACTAGATTTAACAATCACTTGTTTTGATCTACAAGAAGTTACATTCTCTTGCTTCAAAAATAAACTTGATTTACATTACAAAATTATGGTAATGAAAATAAACTAAAATTTCATATTTTCACTTGAATAATTTCAAAAAGCATAATTTTCATGATTACAATTCCATGTTTAAGAAATAAACTTGAATTGCATAATTATGACAATGTTGATAATGCAAGATTTTACATTTTCAATACAATAATTTAAAAAGGGAAAAATAATTTATAATTAGATGAAAAACTGATAAATGATGTCTTGTGACACTTTATAGATCAATTATTCTTGCTATATCTTCATATGTTTTGATTGTTAATTAGACTTAGAATGAGCGTTTGGAGCATATTAAGTACATCATATAGACCCATGCATATTTAGGTTGTATGCTAATATTGAGAAATGTATCTAGGTTTCATTGTTAATGATGTATGTATTCATTTTTTCCTTTCAAAAGATTAATTTTGTAGAAGTAATTTTACTTAAAAAAATCTTTACACAAATGTGGAAAAGTATGTCCATGTATATAGTTATTATTTTATAACAAAATCACCATTAAGAATAAGAAGTAGATATTATACACACCACTCTTAATTTAAATTACAAATATATTGGGAGTTAGTTTTGATGGGTTTTTTTCACAAGGTTGGTGATTCTTTTATATAACTTTAGTGATGTGTTTGCTATGGTTAATAGATTCTCGAAGTTGGTTATTCTTATGTAGTATTACGAAATATATATTATGCATGCTATAACCAATTGTTTTTCTTGCGTGTGTAGCTTCATTTTGGTTTTCCTACATTAATTTTCTTTAAGATGATCTAGAGTTTGTCAATGTGTTTTTTAAGTCACTCTAGATGATGTTGAATATAAGTCTTAACACATCCACAAAATTTCTTCATTGGACAAATGACCAATTTAGAGAGGTTGTTAACAAAGACATAGTACACCTTTTATACATGCACAACCCCACAAATATCTATGCATGTGGTATGGAAACTTAACAATTAATATACATGTCTTGAGGGTTGGTTCAATTTATCTTAGATCAAGACGTGGAACCTCTCATTATTGGTAGGTATTGGGTTTAACTCTCTCGATTCTCTTGAAAATAAATGCCACAATCAACACTAATAATTTACCATGTTTACTTTTCATAGATCATGAAAAGTACTCAGAAAATTTTCCATAAAATCTGTATTGGAAAAAAAAACTTAACAATCATACAACATAAATATAATAGATCTAAACATATTTATACAAGTCAAAACTCATTACAATTTAACCTCAAATTCTAACCTATAGTTTCCATCAATGGAACATATCCCATGTCAATGATATAAGAAWTTTTTTATTACAATGYAAAAGAAAATCAACAAAGCTTCCAAAGTTTTAGAAAGTGCAAAATATATGATAACAAGTTCAATTTATTCTCACACATACCATAGATAAGTATATGAAKCAATTGTTAGAGTATTTTGTTACTATCAAGAATTKTATTGTAYCGATARCAAGTTCAATTTCTTCTCACACATACCATAGATAAGTATAAGAAGCAATTGATGGAGTATTTTGTTAYTATCAAGAATTGTATTGTACCAAYAGCGAGTTCAATTTCTTCTCACACATACCATACATAAGTATAAGAGGYAATTATTGTCYARTATTTTGTTACTATCAAGAATTGTATTGTACCTTTATGTGTTAGGTTTAGTGAGTTATTTGTGGTTTTGGKTTGCATTTTTCTGTGTGCTTATTTTGATAATGTTATATAGTGTGCATRRTAATATKTAACTACCTTATGGGTCRTTCCTCAAATATATAAACAATAATTTCMTTCAAATTTATGGAGTTATTAGAATTGGACAATACTTCTTGTAAGCCATGTGGTTTATGAGGTTTATTAGGGAGAATATTAAGTAATTTTAATTTTCTTACTTTAAATAAGTAGTGGCGATGTTTTTGTTTAGAATAAATTTGGAAATGTTATAGAAATAATTTTGTTAATGTTGATTTAGACCTTGATACATAGATCAATAAAACATAACCTTTGTTATATGTAATTTTACAACTGGTTTAATCACAACTAAAGACCATAGTTACCAAAATCGGTCGAATTAGGCCAAAGAACATGGAAGTTTGGCAGTACAATTCATGAGGTGAATTGTTTGATTTAATTTGATTCGTTGATTTGTGTTGTTATAATTACCATGGGTGTGCGCCTCTTACTTTCTTGCTAGACCAAAAATTTTCAAAACTACCACAACTGCCTCCACAATATAGCTCTCTTGGCCTTTCATTGACCCAATGTAGGAAGAGAGGGTCAGAATATAAATAGATAGTCACTTTGCACGATTTTATTTTTTTGTCGTTGTTGAAGCTAATATCACAACAACAGTGACTAATGGATTAATGGTGATTCTAGACATATCCACGAGGAGATAATGAAAAATATGTAAGTGAAATCACATATCCATGCTATTCGACCTCGAAATGTATTCACAACAATTTAGTGATTAATGGATCCATGGTGATTCTAGATGTATCCATGAGGAGATAATGAATAAGATGTAAGGACAAACACATGAAGGAAGGATCTGAGGATCCAAACATAAATGATTTCGAGTTCATACTTATAGGAACTTTAATTTCCTGTAGCTAACAGTCAAGAAAGGAGTCTTGGGTAAGCGACAATTGCTAATAAAATTAACACCCTACCATCAATATGTTTTCATCAAGTTGTCTCAGAGCACAATAACACTCCGAGATTGAGGAGGAAATACTCTTTGAAAGAGTAGGCCAATATTTAAGAATTTTGAACAGTAAAGAAGAAGGAAGACAGGTAGAGAACCTGTGAGGTTCTGCAACAAAAGTTTTGCAAGAAGAAGATAAATCCAGCTAAAGATACAAAACTAGAGAAATTACCTGGAGATTGGTAAGTAAGTAAATGGTCTTTATATTTTGAAATCACTAATTATGCATGTAGTAGAAGCATATAAGATATTTTGACAGAATATTATAGCTTGAAAGTTGTAATATGGGGAGCAAGGAATCTCTCAAGTGAAAGAGGAACTATGGCAAGGAACCCTCACAACAAAAGGGATATGTGATTGTTTTCAATTGGAATTGGAAGTAAGAAGGACAAATGAATTTATAATAATAAATTGTGAGTATATGTGCATAAGCCTAGAAGGATCATATGGATGCTCAAGAGGTTCTAGTGGATAGAACCAGAATAATACCAAAAGGTGAGGCTTAGGGAAATCTTGATGAGGTATCAGGTATCAGGTGCAGAGGCTTGCTATAGAGGCTTATTTGTATCTCACATTTGAGCATGGAAAAGATCATAGATAAAGAGAGGAATATGACTATTGATGGTCATACAAAGGGTTCAAGTGTAATCCACAACTGAGGGAAGGAAAATTCCAGTGCAATTGACAGAAAGAGGTTAAAGAAGATGCTACAATAAAATACAAAATACCATAACTATGAATGGATGTTAAGAAAGAGGAAAGTGAAATGTTCTATGTTGCAAGTGAAGCTAAAGTAAAGGTTGATTTCTTGGTGGAGGAAAGAAGAACTCAGAAAACCTGAGTATGAGGAGAGAGTTCAATATTGTGAACCGAAACAAGGATTAATCCTTAGAGAAGAAGAATATGCTTATGATATGCTTGATGAGAGTCTTATGGACTATTGGGAAAGTTCAAATCAACATAAGAAGATGACGAAAAAATCAGTATAGGCTAGAGAGCGTTATTTTTTTAAAACCAACAATTTGTGTATGGTTGTAGGTTTTATAGGCGATTGACAGTCATTTGAATCTCTCATAAAAATAGAGGAAGATGGAGTAATTTTTCAAAGAATTGAAGGAGAACAAAAACAAAATTATGTGATGAAGAAAGATGAGACAACATTGTCTCATACAAGAAATCAAAGGGAAACCCATACATAGTTGATTAATGCAATTACTAGAGGAAAATTGCAAGGACCTGATAGTGCAGAGAGAAGGAAAAAATTGGCTTATGAAGATAGCCAAAAGAAGGACAAAGATGAAGAGCAACATTCTGATGAAATGGGAATGAGGTGTGAGGAAGAATTAAAGTTGTTGAAAGATTTGGTGAGATAAATTGAGTTAGATGGATGAATTATAGTCAATGATGGGAAATTTTCACAAGTACCTAGTGGATAAGAGGTGCCCATAGCATCTAAGGAGACAGATATGATTTTTGGTTGTCAATGTTGGAAATCATGTTGTCATTGATGTAAAACGTAGACAACCATAGATGTCACTAACATCACAATCAGGGGGAGACCATGCATTGGTTAAAATATAGGTCCAAGGATCGAACTAGGCAGACAAAGGAAGCATTTAGACCGTCAAAGATCGAGTCAGGAAAACAAAGGAAGCATCTAGACCGTTACTTCATGTATACTACGTGAACAGGAACATAGCCCTTTCCATGTTAGCAACAAAGTGTGAGTGCTTACAGGGGATCATGTGTCAATTACTACCATTAACATGAGACAGATTGGAGGTGTTGAGAAGAAGAATTGATGTTTTTTTGAGTAAATCTAGTTGAATTGGGAAACTATAGAATCCACTCTACAATGTAAACTTAAAGGATGACAAAGATTTGGTCGGAGCTACTCCTATTAAAATCAACACTCACAATTATATCATCAGGGCTTTATTATGCCCAAAACCAAGCCTCAAAGAAATTGTTGACGATGATATTGGTAGTGGAGGATGATATCTTAGGACAACAAGATCAATGAACCCAAAATATGGAACATTACAACATTCTATTCGAGCGAAAGTTTCAAAGTGGGGCCTAGTATCATTAAACGGTTGATCGTCGATGAGTTATCACCGACATGGGAAATCTTGTGATCATTGACGACGATACCCAAGCATGATGAAATAAATTGTTGATGACGACTTGATCACTGAAGTTGAAGCAAACCAGATCGACATATATGAAATATGACATGTGGCAACATTCTATTAGAGAAGAAATTTCAAAGTGGGGCCCAGTGTCGTTGGGTCGAGATAATTGAGCCTTGTGGGAAAATTTTCGATGACGACACTACTATCGACGACGACGTAATCGACAATAGAAATCGATGCCTGTCAAGTCAGATCGTCGACTCCTGAAAATCCATGAGAGTAGCCACTTGTAATTCTCTATACAAAACCATGTGTCAAAGTGCCAAGTTAGCATGGTGTACAAACAAGAGTCAAAAGTTGTGATGATGTCAACATGAGGTCAGCTACCAAGTCAATGCCACGTGTAGCAGAATGATTGATCCATGTGTCATCAAGTACATAGTCATATATCCCTTGGAAGTCTTGGTCAGAGAAGATCATGACCGTTGGTCGCAATATGTTAAACACATCTACATCGTTCATCAGAGAGGGTTTGGTCGAAGTAAATTGGTTGACTACAGTGAAGGTACTCCGACGAAGACCTCCGAGGAGAAATCTAGACCGTTGGTTGGCGTGCGAACGAGATGCATTAACAACCATAGATATACATGGGTTCCATATAATCAACTAATTCCACCTAACTAACTAACCTAAGATGAGAAAGACACAAGGATCGGTTAGTTTCCAAATAATTTTCCCGAGTTGAAGGAATTTACTATAATGAAACCTTTTCCCTTGTAGCCAAAATGAATTCCATCTTCCTTGTTCTTCCCCTTGCTACCTCACATAAATGGGAGGTTCATCAGATCGATGTTGAATCTGCATTCTTGCATGGTGACTTGCAAGAAGAAATCTACATGTAACAACCTCATGGCTATGTCCAGAATGACTTTAGCCTTGTTTGTTGCCTTAATAAATATCTTTATGGTCATAATAAAGCTCCCCGATCTTGGTATGACAAAATGAAAAAAATTCTTCTTGACACTGACTTTTCTAGATGTCATTCTGATCCTAATGTCTATACAAATAAATTAGGAAGCCATCTCATAATACTTTTTCTTTATGTTGATGATCTTATCCTCACTAGTAGTGACCCTAAAATTTTAAACCATGTGAAATCCATCCTTAAGAAGAAATTTGAAATTGTTGACTTCGACTATTTGCACTATTTCCTTCGCCTCCAAGTTTTTCAAACTAAGGACATAATTTGTCTTTCCCAGTCTAAGTATGCCTATGACCTTGTTCGTCGCTTTCACATGGAAGATTCAAAACCAACCCCTTCTCCCTTATAGTCTAGAGTCAAACTTGTTTCCACATGTACTTCTCCCAAAGTTGACGACACTTTGTATCGTCAGTTAGTTGGTAGCCTCTTATACTTGACTCGCACCCATTTTGATCTTTCTTTTTTTGTCAGTCATATTTCCCGATATATGCAAACACCCCATGAAAACCATTGGAAAAAATCTAAAAGGATACTTTCATATGTTTGGGGTGTAGTTCAGTTTCGTATGCATTACAACTCAGGGGGTACTCCTTTATTTTTTGGTTTCATTAATTTATATTGGATCAATGACCCTGATGATCAAAATTTTACTATAGGTTATGTTTTCAGCCTTGTTCCAGGACCTGTCACTTAGGCTTGTAAGAAACAACATGCTATTACAATTTCTTCGACAGAAGCAGAGTATCGAGAAACTATTAATTCAGGTTAAGAAGCCTTATGTCTTCGACAAATCCTTTCAGATTTTGGATTCCAACAACAACATCTGACCAACCTTTGGTGTGACAAATAGAGTGCCATCAAGCTCACCAAAGACCGAGTTCAACATCAACGCAAAAAACAAATAAAGCTACACATGCACTTCATGTGAAAGCTCATTCATTATCAAGTTATTGAAGTGCTCTTTTTCCCTATAGAAGATCAAGTTGCAGACATTTTCACAAAGTCTCTTACATAAGTGAATTTTTCCAATCTTTGATCTATGTTAGGAGTTTGTGAATTTTTCATTAAGGAGGGATAGGCACTAATGCCTCTTTTCTTCTCCTATTGTGTCACCTTTGTAAATACTTCAATCCTATTGCAAGTTGTTCTTAAGGTGGGATGTTAGGATATTTATACACTTAGGAGTTAGTTAAGATCAACTTGGTCTAGTGTGTTGTTAGGTAAAAGTGAGTTTCTTTAGTATGCATTTGTAATTAGGTAATCTGATGGTCACAATATGTTCCCGACATAGAGTTATCTGATGGTTCATATTCTCCTTGATCTTAATGACTACAGTGATCCATGGCTTAGCACCTGATTGGTCCATGATCATTTAAAGAGCATGGAGTTTCATTTGTTGATGATCTATTGTGAGAAACTCTCTTATAAATCTCTTTGTAATATTTTTCTTTTGCATTAATAAATTGCTCCAAGTGTCCATGTTCGTTGAGGACGTGGATGTTTCCTCGTAGGGGTTTCACCATATCCAAACATCGATGTGTTTATATTTGATCTGGTTGTGTGAGTGGTTACTGAAGGCGTTCGTCTTCTATTGGAATACATGTGTTGTCAAACAAGAATTGAGATCATTTTAGTTTTTATATGTCAAAGGAAACTAGCGGATGATGAAATTT
>SNQJ01S0166137.1:0-17641 GCA_010110895.2 Picea sitchensis | reverse complement strand
TCTAAAAGGTAGATGTTTCACTACTTTGGTTGTCATCACAATTCCCTCTTCATCTTGAATAACATATGACCCCAACCAATAAGCAAGGTTCTCTAGAGAGTCTAGCTATTGATCTCTTAGTTCTTGTGAGACATTTACAATCCTTTTATCCTTTGTAAAATCCCTTGATTCATGTGGGAACTTCACCATAACTTTTTTCCTAAACAAACTTGGGTGAGATCCCTCCTCTTCCCTAGAATATCCTAATAGAGGGTGAATCAAGCGCCAACCACGATAATGGGTGGAAACCTCAAGGGACTTGACTGAATTTGAACCAATGACATATGGCCTCCCATTGGGAAACATGCCTTGGGTGGATGACTCAATCGATTGAGCTAACCTTTGGAGCTAGATCTTCACCATACCTTTTTCCATGTAAAATTTTTTGTCTGTAGACACCATGATCAAACTTTAGAGAGAGATATAGTAGATCAATTGATTAACACTAAACAAACACCCCAAAACTATGATTTGTCAAATTCTGTTTTTGAATTTAACAAAGCCAATAGTTCTTAATTAGATTGCAAACACCTCTCTCTCTTTCTATATATATATTATATCACAAGTCATCCCAAATATACTCCTCTCTTCCTATACATACACTTGTATCCTCACCCACATCCACATGCCCTAAAAACATTATGATTCCCACCCACATCCACACACCCTAGAAACATTATGCTTGGATCTTAATGGTCTACTCCAAATTCCAATCAACATAAGGTTAATGTGGGACTTTACCAAATTGGAGTTATTTGTTTGGGTGAACAAGGCATTCCCATGTCAAAATCAACGTGTTATTTATATATATATATCTCAAAACAAATAACTCCAATTAATTATGTATTTATTTAGTGAGAGATGTGATATGGATTTGATCTCATATATATTTATATATTCATTTATTGATATGATATATTTATTTATTCAATGAGAGATGTGATATGGATTTGATCCAATCTTATATATATAGATTTGATCAGATCATCTAACTTTCTCATCTCTTTCCACTTTTCACTCATTTTTCAATAGAAAACATAAAAAATAGAAAACATAAAAAAGTAAACAACTTATTTCAAACGTGGTCTAGAAGTTCACAAATCGCAACTTTTCATGTTAAATATTGAAGGCTATCTTAACCAAATCGCTTTTGAAGATTCACATTTTAAAGATATATTATTAATGCTATTATTGTATTAGTCTTCGTACCTTCAAAATAGGTTAAACTTTATAGGCATAGATTTTAAATTATTATATATTAATAATAAAAAACCTTTGTTAGTTAACATGTGATGGCCCGTGAGACAACTCAGACGGTAAGACAGTACCTTTCTCCAAGAGTTGGGAGGAGGTTTTGTGGTCGAACCCTGCTGAGTCTCCGGGATGGATTTTGTAATGGCTGCTATGTAAAATGTTTATACACTGATGAATATAAAAGAGAAACTTTCCCGTGGAAAAAAAAAAACATGCGATGGATATTATTTTCTTTGGGTTTTGTATGTTTGCGCCCTATCCAAATCAATTGTATTTAAAGTGAAGTTGTAAGACCATTATAAAAAATTTCGTAAAATTAATCTGTACTCAAATATTTAGATTTAGTTACTTAAGTAATTAAATGTTAGTTAATTAGGTTTAGTTTGGATGGTAATGAGTAACGATTGTTATCTTTTTCACTCGGGTACAATTCTCATAAATGACATGTTAAGCTCATAATGAGTATTATTGTTGTAATGGCTTTGAGCCTTGTTTCACTATATGTATTGGAAAGTTGTCTTTGATTCAATTAAATAATAAGATAACTGCTTTTCCGGAGGGAAAAAAAAAAGTAACTAAATGCAAAGCTATGCTACGAAAGGTGGTTGTTCTCAATATTTTGATTATAGGTTAAAGGAATATTTTACTATGAAGTCTTGAGCTAAATCAAAATAATTATGTAAAGGTGCGTACACCTCAAAAATTGATTTAAAAATTATAAAATTCGTGAAAATTAGATGCTTTTGAGTAGGGTTTATGGGAAGATCGTTTTTATAACTCCTTAAAACCCGTGTTAAATTGTCTCAACCAACTTGATTTGGTATAAAAAGAGGTATAATGAAAGGAATTAATACAAGCATTGATATAGAAATGGAGTTATCCTCCTGCTAGAACGATCATGAGGTTGTTGTTTCCTAAGGTTGTTATGACCTTCAACCCTCAAGGAGCCCCTGTTCCTTGAGTATTTTCTCCCTTTCTTGATTTGAGGCCTAAAACCTCCCGATTTTCCTCCTTCTTGTGTGGAGAAGATCTTCAGAGTCCTAAAGAATTTTTGAGTGGCTCGGGGATGGAGGAATCTCAATGACAGCTCTGGAAGGTGTTGACAATAGATCAAGTATAGCTTTATGTACCATTATTTCATTTGAATAAAATGTAGATCTCTCTTCTTTCCCTCCCCCAAAATCTTAGTTGATATTCAATACTCAGTCTCTTTTAGTGTTTGGTTAGGGTACTGACTTGCTTGATAGTTAGTTAAGGTAGTTATTTCATGTTTATATTTTGTTTCTGTCAAACAGTTTGAGAAGGGTACGTGTTTCCTTGTGTGAAGGTTTGAAAGTGTAGATAAGATCAAGGACACTTGGTGTGGGAACAATTCAAGGGATTCGTCTCCAACCGAGCATCAAGACTATGTAGGTCTTCTCTATAAGTAACTAGTAGTTACATTAAGTAATTGTAGACATACCTTAGGGATTTAATTGCATTGTTTAAATCTTATTCACTTTGTTAATAGTCCACCCTAGCTATAGGATTAGTTTTATTTGCAACAAAACTAGCAACTCCATTAAGGAAAACTCTTTGAGTTTTTCTTCGCAGGGTTTCCTTCCTTTCTTTTCCGACTTTGTTTAGGCTTTTATGTTAAGTTTTCACTCCAATTACCTTTCTTCTAATACAATATATTGACTTTCAAGGGTTGTTTGAGGGTGTTCTGGGAGTTTTCTATCCATAACTGAATTGTTACGCACCTTTCTCTTTGGAACACAGCATACATACGCTTGTTTCCTTCAATAGAAGAGTGTGCATATGCAATTTGCTTGATGACAAAGTGCATACATGCCTCGAGTCTTGAAATTTCACTTGTTTATGTCATTTTTCCCTTCCTTTATGCTCTATTTGTTTCTTTGAGGGTTAGGGTTTGCTTGTAGTAATGTTTTTCTTGTGAATTGGTGCTTGTTTTCATGCATTTAGATCATTCTGAAAAAAGGAAAAGAAAAAACATTCCTTGCATTCATTTTTCTTTTTCCCTTTTTGTGCATTTGAAGTAGTGCTTGATTAGTTGAATTTCTCTTTGAGATGCTTGGTAAGTAAGGTTTCATTATCATAGTCTCGAAAAAGAAAAAGATTGTTGTTTTTGCATTTGCATTGAGATTTGATTGAATTTGTTCATGCTTTATATTGAAAACAAAGTACATTAAAGAATTAGAGTAAATAAATGAATTTTTACCAATATTCTTAATTTTTCATTTGCAAGAGTCTATAAACACCATAAGTTGCATTATCGCTCCCTGAGTAATCAACATCCTATAAAACAAACACTTAATTTAAAATCAACTACAATTTTTCTTGTTAGAAAAAACAATAGTAGTATAAGTAGTAGGGCCTTGGTGTAAGATTAGAGAGTGAACTCTCCAAGGCCACAACATCAAACTCAAACTGAATAGTGAGTGCAAAAATCCATTAGTAGCAAGAATTTCTTGCTAGGTAAGCACCTCTAACATAGGTGTTAAACAGAAGGTCACGCTAGGGAAAGTGGAAGTGATATCCCCTCTTTTACTTGTTTTATTGTTTGTTGGATTACTACATGTACATGGGCTTTGTATTGAAGTGTCAGGTCCTCTAGGAGACACCACTTCTCTCTAAAATTTTGGGCTTTATTTCCCTTCCAACATGTGTGGTCTTGACCCACAACTATTATTCCCAGTCACCAATTGTGAAGTGGTAACCTTAGTGGCCATTCCTAGGATATATCATGGGTGACTGTGAGTGGGAAGTGATCGCAGTACCTGAGGCAGATGCATAATCATTGTTTCAACTCCACTGGAGGGTTCCCATCTTCACGAGGGTACTTGCACCTTGGGTGATTATTGTGAGAGGTTATTGTAACTATCTCTCATACTTTTGTTGGATGGTCTTGGGACATAATCAACCCATATGAACTTCTGGAAGACCCTCTTGATCAACTATTCATTGTCTTAGATTTGGGGCCTAACCAACCTAGGTTGATATTTGGGAGAGTAGTTTGTTTGTTGATCTCTCTTAGGACTTGTGTAGTTGATTTCTCTTTGTTTGTTTGTTAGACAACCCCAGGTTGTTTTCTTCATGTCACTTTTGAATCATTGAGTCAAAGTGGTAGATCAAACACTCCACCAGTCTAGAAGAACCTAAGGTATTTCTCCAGAAAGTTTGGAGCCACCTCCTCAAAGGTGTAGGTTGATTAACATTGAATCTCCTGCAAGGGACCCAATAGAAGAGACTTATGAAAACTTGAACAATCCTACAAGGAAAGAGCTTAGTGAGGAATAAATATCAGCTAAGGGATTCTTAAGAGACTTGGACAATCTCGTAAACATTCCTAAGAGGGTTCCATCTCCTCCTCCCCGGGATTATATTGGTCCCATTAAGGTTGAGGATCTCACCAATACTACTCCATTGAATTTTAATTTGCCTCTCATTGAACCTCACGGTCCTCTCCTTTTGCACACTCTAATATATGAGAACTCAAGTCACATTGTAAATCCTTTTCACCAATGGTATTTAATGGAAAATGTTGTTAGTACTTAAGGTTCAGGAGGCACTTGTACCCCCACATAAGTTGTCTTTAGTGGAGGAGTTAATCCTTACATCTCCAATATCTCTATTATAATAATTTTCCCATGTGTTTTCAGAGCATCAAGTAGAGGTCCAAGACATTATGTAATGGATCCTAATAGTGTCATGGGATCACAACCCATCATGTCATATGGTGGTGGTGCCTTTTCTTTTGGGATGTCACATGTCATGGCTAGTGCATTGCCTATCTTTCCTAGTTTCAACATGTCAGCGAGGAGTTTTTCTACCACTTTCCCTACCTTTCCATTTGGAGGGGAGCATATCCCCACATATATTCCTTATTTAGGAAGAAAATATTTTCTGACTTCTATCTTGTCGACGCGAAGAAATCCCTTCACAGGAATGGGAAATCCAATGAGTAGAGGACTTCCTCCATATGTTCAAATCCTAGCTAGCTTCCCCCATAACATTCGTTTCCAAGAAAACACCCCTTTTGGGCCTAGTATGTGTTATGTGCCAGAAAATTATTTTATGAGTACCAATCAGATGTGATCGATATGGATATTGGTGGACACCCACCTATTCCGATTGGCTCCAAACAATCTTCTGGAAATTTACTATTTTTAGCAGTTTTTTGGTTCCTAAACTTCCGGGGCCATTTTGAGGGACTAAATGAATGTTTTTTGAGATAGAGCACCTATATATAGCTGAATCCTTTGATTGAGACCCAAAAATGAATCTCCTCGGTGATACCTTTTCAACGAGCTATCGTGCACCCCAAACGAATATTGCATGCCAAAGTTATGCCCCCAGGAATTTGATACACCAAACTACCCAAAACGGGGTCCACAAAATTGTTGGCTTTTCATCTTCCGGGGTTAGGGTTTTGGATTTTATTTATGTTAGAAAGGAATTTATATCCTCATTGTAATAATATTCTTGTGACTGTGAGTAGTTGTCACATCTCTTCTCAGAGATAAGTTGCCACCATTCTAGCGAGTCTTTCTCTTTGTATTTCTACAGTTCTGTACATTTCACTCATTAATAGAAATTGTGCATTATTGTATATTCGTTCCTCTTGTTATATATTTGTTCTATTATTTTATCTCTTGTAATATCTCTATATATTTTTGTGTTATATCTCCTCTCTCATTTCATGCCGAAAATAATCCAAATCAAGATGATGGGGAAAAAATCCCAGAAGTTGGAACTCAATCACCCAAATGAGACTTCCTTTCTTAGCGACATTGAATATTTCTAATTTGATGAAGCTTATGAATGAACTGATGTTACATGATTTGAACTATCCCTTGGTTCCTACGAAGGAAAATCTGGAGAATATCCCACAAATCATTTCATGACGTTACACCTAAGGTGTTTGTCAAATTACTTGATGGATTATTCCATTAGACTCAAACTATTCTAGTGCACATTGACTAGATGTTATAACCCTAAATTGCACCACACATGCTTACCTGGCATCGCCTTGGCATCGAGGAACTGACTCCGTACCCTTCATTGCCAAAGAAAGCCATGTTGAACAACTCTTCTAAAACTCCATTTTAAAAAGAATCCTTCATGAGCCCTCTGACCTTGGGTACCCTCTAGCAGACCCCTCTGACCCGCGAGGTACGTAGCGAATTACCCTCGGCCGCGGATGCGCCGGAATCTAAAAATGAAGAGTTAAAGGCGGAGACCTTGGCGGCTTTTGTCGGAGTTAACTAAAACTCTCATAGCCGCAGGAGTTCGACTAAAACCCTAGCTCTTCACAGCCTATAAAAGGAGGGGTAGAAGAGGACTAGTCGAGAAAAAGATGATAAAGAAACTTCGCCAGAATTGCCAAGCCAGTTACGTCCAATTTCAACTTTGCCTTAAGCTTTAGGAGAAATACTTTCAGCAGCAGTTGGAGGACAGAAAAAAAAGAGGAAGAGCCCAGGATCAAAATCATGGAACGGTGACCGACCTCAAAAAATCATTGTAAGTTGATTTATATTGTGGTAATGAAAAAGATACTTTTCGATCGAAACACATGAATCTCATCTTCATTATCACGATTTATATTTTATTTCCTAACTCCCTAAAATAGATCAGTAGCATGCATATACGTTTTTATCTTGTTCGCAGGGAAGCTTTTGTGGGAAGGAGGCAGCGATAGCAAAGGGCAACAACTCAGCGGAGGATCGCTAACCTTCCGGAAAAATCGTTGGATTCTTTCATTGTTTGTTTGAAAAGGGGTTGAGATTTTGAGTAGAAGGATAAAGATTAAATCGAAGGGTCATGATGCGTATGGAAACTAGAACCTAGCTTACTAGTCAAGTAGGAATGGAAATACTAACAACGAGAATTGGCGGCTTCGAATTTGGGGAATTTTCTTACTCTGCCGGTCTCTTAGTTTGAGTGAAAGAATTTTTTAGTAGTTTAGAGAATTTAAATTCAGTTTCTTGTTGTTTTTGTTTTATTGAGCTGAAAGCTAGCGGAGAGCGTGATCAATACCCAGTTCTCTCGGTACGGCTCGGCATTTTCTTCAAAGGACACCGCAGATACGCGGCTGCGAAGCCACCGCTTGCATGGGTAGCGATCTCTACGACCTTGTGGATGCATGAATGTTTGATGGCCGATGTGGCGACCGAAGGTGTAAGGCGGTCCTCGCCAGAGTTGCTATCTTCTCGGGGGGGCTTTCAGATCTTTAATGCGGATCTTGGGTAGTTTCTTTGTCACGGTGTTCGATGTCTTGTGGTGTTTCTTCCATTGGCATTTCTTTTGCAAAATTTTTGTTTTACGATTGAAATGCGGCATCCCTGAGCTGTCGGGGACTCGAGTTGTGATGCCGGGGGTCTTTTTGGGACTAAGATTGGTATGTGTTTTTCTTTGGTTTTAAACGCTTCCACATGACGCAACGGAAACGCGGATACCAGCGGCTGCTTAAAGCTTAGAGCGGATACGCTCTCTGTATTGGTGACGTTGTGGTGCATTGGAAGTGGATTTTTAGCGGGTAGGCGGTCATCCCTCACAGCGGTAGAAAAGACTCCTCGAGGTTTTAGAGCACGGAGTTTGCGGTCCGTGGACTAGGGACATCCTCGTTATTTTATTAATACGTGGTTTGAATCTTTGTTTTGCATAGAAAAACAAAGCGAAAGATTATTTCATAGTTTAGGTCACTGGCTTGGAAAAGTTTTGAAATTTTTCAAAGTTTTCGAGAATTGATTCGAACGCATAAGTATCTCGAAAATATGAGTGAAAATTCTGTAGGATTGTTGCTTGAAAATCTTGTCATACTTGAAAAAGACTCCTCTTTTAGCGAAAAGTTATTATTTTTGCATATTAGAAAAATTTTGCTTTCGGCATTTATGTGCATTTTTACTTTGTGTCAGTTGTATACACCATCAGTTTCTCTACCATGCCTTGACATTTAAAAAGCCCACTAAAAGCAGCGCAATAAAATTGAATAAGACTTTCACCGTTTGTAAGTTACTTTTACGTGTGAGGATACGGAATAGGATTGGGAGAGTAAATTCTCCAAGGCCACCTAAAGCAAACATTAGAATGCATCATTTAAAGGGAGTGTAGAAGTCGATTCACGGAAGGAAAAACTATTGAGGACCCCCTCTAACCGCGAGGAGGGCTAAACAGTGTAAAGGAAGCCCGTGGAGATTACCCCTCCAAAGCTGGACTGGGCGTGGTGGAGAACACATATAGAGGATACGTTAAGGGATTAAAATGCGTTAGCATTTTACCGAACCCATTAGGTCTGATCGTTGGGATCTCGGTGCGTCTTCAGGAACGCTTGCTCCTCGATACCCTTGAGTTTGGACGATACCGCGCTCGTTGCTGAATATTGCGGTGTCGGTATGCCGCTGATAGTTGTTCGCGTCTTTGGCAACCCTGATTATACTATCTTTCCTGGAACATGCACCGGGTGGTGCAGAATTATCGGTAGTACCCTTTCAAAATGGACCAGGACCAACGCTGCGGAGTGGAAGGATGCTTAAATCATCCGGTGCCCTTGCATTAAAAGTGCTCTAGTGTTGAATTTGTGAAGTAGCTGCGCTTCCTTAATAACCAATTAACTTCGCGGATTTTATACGCTGAGGACTTTTCTTTTTAGTCGCGTGTTCTTGTTTTGATTCGTGTAGAAATTTGTAACCAGTATAGGAATTCTCTCACGAAATGGAGAGTTGGTAGCTCGCGATCTCGAAGGCTTAAAGACTTTCTTGCATGGTGATCTTTGGAATACACCATACCAACGAGATTGACCATCTGGGAGGTCTTTGAAACCAGCCAAAGGCGTTGATCACGAACAACTGGAAGAATACATCACCACTTTTGTTGGATTTAAAACCGTTCATTGATTTTGGACGAGAAGTACGTTATTCAGTGGAACTACGGAAGCGCTTATTATCCTGACCCAATTATGGAGCCGGTCGTTTTCAATTTGGGACTTCCTCATTCATCCTTTGTTGTCACCGCAGGAAGCCTCCTAACTTACCGTCGGTAGTCAGGACCACCATGGCTCACGGACCGCCAACTTCGTCGCAAAGTGGTGACCTCATCTATTAATGACCTGCAAACCCGCTACATCGATCACGGCCGAGCTCAGTTTTCATCGGGATGCCTAGTTCGAATCTGCGTTCTGCTCACCTCATCCACATTCCACACCGGACTTTAGTGCGAGGCGGGAAACTCAAATGCTTCTCTGCAAGATGGCACAAAGGGGAGCGCTCATACTTCCTCTTCAATGTCAGAATTTCAACAGCCGGGAGTCATCTCCTCCTTAGCGTCCCGCTTAAACAAAGCGGTCCGCATCGTGACTGCGAACTAATACCTACCGAAGTTGCCCAGGTAGAGTCAGGACAACTGCGCCAAACTATACGTGGAATTAAAGTCATAGATTAAGACTTTGACAGCTTTGGTCTGGCACACCAGCGGGTACCTTCCCTTCGGGGGCACGCTCTATTTTCAGACGATCAAATGTCCGGCGCGGGGTATATTCTACGTTAGAGGACAGGACTTCGGGACCGGGACTAAATCCGTATCTGGGAGAATCGCGTTCTGGAATAATGCTTTCGCAATCAAGTAGGACCGGACAATACCACTACTCCTCCCAGCGAATGGCATGGGAAATCTATCCACAAAAACCGATAGATGCTTACGAATCAGATGCTAAACCATGAGAGATGATAAATAAGCGATGTCCACGCAAATGCAAAGAACCCTTTCGTGAGTCCGAAGGCCAAAGTTTTCTATCAACCGGCGGCAACTCTCAACTCTTCTGCAGCAACTGGTAGTGCGATCAAACAGGACCTTTCTATCTGGCTACCGATAACGGCCTAAACTCCCTTTCTTCAGCAGCTTTACATACGGATTTAACCGCAGTTGTTAAATGATCCCGCATCATCCCGCGATCCTCGTTGGCCTCTATCTTGAAAGTTACCAGGACATCCCAAAGTTGGCTATTATGAATCCAGGGATCACGTAACCCTTTTCATATGGCGTCTCATCAACTCGGTGAAAGGTGACTCGTGATTCGATTATTTCCAGCAGCACTCTTATGAATCTTAGCGAAATCAGTATATAGAACTTGATCGTCCGCGATACTCATTTTATTGACTGGCTATCTTTCATAACCATTTCGATTACGCAATGAGATCTGGCCGACGCCGGAATTACTTAGCGAATTTCGACGAGCGTCCAGAACCATATCTCGGATCATATTAATTGGCGGTAGCCGAAAGAGTTTTATCAAAGTACCCATCCCTCCGGCATTCCTGCTGGAGTAGTTCCTTAAGTCTTTAGTTCATGATTATCCGGGCGTCGCGGCAACCGGTCTTCTCGAGGAAGAGCCATGAAGGGCTCAGGTTTGGGCTTATCTATTCGGTCACGGTCTGTTGTACAACATCCTTAGGATGCACCCGCGATCAGTGGACGAAGAGCTAGGCGGTGGGCCACATGCCGATGGTATTGCTGGTACAAATATTAACCGTGAGCAATTGACAAAGAACAATTATCCAGTTATCGATACAACTTTCAGTGGCCGACCAGAGCTCTGCTGGCTGCCCCTCTCAAATGAAGTGAATGCAGTTAAGTCCAAGCAGTTAACCCAAAGGCCAGCCCGGTAGGAAAGAAGAAACGATCAGAAAGTTAGGGGATAAAAACCGAGATGATAAAGTGGGCACCGCGAGAAAAGAAGTGAGATATCAGGTACAATCTTTATCGAAGATCACCCAACTCTTTATGCTCGACCGGAAATTGCAGTTGTCATGACAACCACAAAAGGCATGTTATTCAATCACTTCGGCGTAAATGAGATCTAACTCAAAACTCTGTGAATGCGAGGAGAAGAAGCGACCCGCGGTATCCTCCCCTGGCCTTTTCATCTTAAAGCGAGCGTATACATGATGAAAAATGGCGCTTTCGGTACGACTAGAATCACATGACTATAGCAAACCAAAGCATCACAGGAAAGGACAAAGAAGCCGAGATCATCTCTTCACTCTGATTAGAGACGGTAGGAACGAAACATAATGACTTCGCATCCCAAAGATAACGTTTATGGCAGCTTCTCATAATCCAAACTTAAGGGCCGCCCAGAACTACTCGTGGTGGAAGATTTATCCTAAAACCCTTATGCTATAACACTGGAAGTCTCCAAAGAGTTGTGACTCGAGAAAAGCATTGTTGGGCTGCTTTAAGAACTCTACATGGAACTTATATGAGCGATCATGCTGGAATCACGGTGACTTAGAACCTCGTTGCCTTACCGCGTCGGCGTTTACGGATAGTAGTAAACACGAAACCTTTACCGCGAAACATCATAGCGCGGTGCTTGGTGAATAGAGGCTAACGTCATCATATGCGTTAGCTGGAAGGCCATTTAGTCAACTTCGAGTTGTCTCGTCCACCTACTCTTCTCAACTGCGTTCGATGAGTGGATTTCTTTCCGTAAGCCAGGATCATCCCTTTAACTTTCTTTAATGCGATTAGGAAGGTAGTAATGCGTCCAGTAAGTCGATGCCCCATCGACCCACAATCTCTTGTTAAATTCGTAGTTGGACATATATGCCAAAGCGGTGGTCGCTACAATTTTCAGCGTCTTATTGTTTCCACATGAAGTAGGATAGTGACCATTGATGGGTTATCTTTCTAAGCGGCTGACCCGACGCCAGAGGCATCCAGTTCAACTGGTCGATAATCCCTCAAGCCCGGTGTATGGATGTTTTCAGCCAGAGTTGATTTGTGCCCATCTTTGTCGCGGGTACTTCGATTATCCACCTCCTCAAGGTGATGTCAAATTTATATCGAACCAACACAAGGATGAGATTTTCGAGTTTTAAATCGTTCATACGACTGCTTTAATCGTCGGTAGTTCTTCCTTTATCCGGGCATGATGGATCGGCGAGCATGCGGGCATGTCTTAGCCCTTAATGGAAGCCGTATTGATAAAGGCGTACTCTCTATGGATTCGGTAAGCGGTTACTCTGGATCCAACTCGCAAAAGAGTTGGATCCACTCTTCGAACCTAACCAGACCAGGAATTCCTCTGTCATATAGATTAGTTAAGACTTAATTCTTGCCTTAAGCCAGTATAATCGAGCAATGGTAGATAGAGACTGAACCAGGAAGATCTTCATCCGCGGATCATACTTCCTCCGGAGTTAGAGATGAAGCGGAGGAATTCACTATCCTTGTAATGAGGAGATCAGCCCTTGTCCATTAACCTCTGCTTCTACCGGGATATTTATCGCGGGGCAATGGCGACTATCACTTAAATACTACCAATCAATATCTCCGAAGCCACGGCATGAAGTGGAAATGTCTTACGTCGGGCCGGATGGCTCCGAGGAGATTCAGATTTACGTTGATCTTTTTAAAGAATTCCGCGATTTTTTTACCTGGTCTTACGAAGCAATATTTGACATCGACCCACAAAGTGTCAGTCATGGGCTACCTTTGTTGTTTTTTCAGGCTAAACTTTGGACGAAAGAAACATCGTGAGGTATGTTATGCTTTTCGATCTCGTCAGGATTAACTGAGAAAAGTAACCATAATGGAGTCTCCTTTTAAGCCCTTTTCGGACTCCTTAAAGATAGAAAAGATTGTCCAGTGACCTTGTTTCTTCACACTTCTTAAATTGGTCGAAGAGCGTTCCTTAGCGGGTCTCCTTTTTAAGCCCTTTTCCGGACCCTTTAAACATGAAAGATTATCGAGCGATCTTATTCGGCTTTTATCCATTCGTTAATTTGGGGGGTGAAGTCGCGATAAATGCGGTAGTTTTACCCCGGTGCAGACGGTCAACTTTACGAATAAAGGAGCGCTCTATTTGATTTCCATTCTTTAGAAGAGTATCCTCGAATTATAATTTTATTCCTTTTTCGGTTTTGAGGGACTAAATTCACGAAAACCGGAGTCCATAAGTTAAGCTCTTTGGACTCCCTAAAATTAGAAAGTTATTCAGTGACCTTATTCTTTTTTCCACTTTCGTTCATGGTCGGAAAAACATTCCTAACCGGAGTCCATAGTTAAGCTTTCGGGGGCTCCTTAAAATTGAAAAATGGTAGATGATCTTGTCCTTGTCACTAAGATTAAAATGAACTTTAGTCGAAGCGTCTAGATTGGTGCCTAGTTTACCTTTTCGAACCAACTAGACTATTGGCGGAAAAGGTACTAATGGAGTTTTCTTTTATGCTTTTGCAAACTCTCTAAACATGAAAATCCGCGAGATTCCCTTCTTTGGAAACAAATTAAACTTACATCGAGGGCGTTACCATTGTAATGTTCTATCAACGCATGTGCATCAGCACACCCATCGGCGTAATAGCGGTTTGCGTTTAGTTTTAACGCTTGTGGAGGATTTTTAAGTATCATTCCACAAGAACATCGATCTTGTCATGTACCTTGAACGCTTATGTTTGCGATCTCGTTCATCCTTAATAGCGTAATATTTTTGTTCTTTTCCACATATTCAAAAAGAGCAAAAAAAAATATATACCCAAAAAGGATAGAAAAGTATTTTCTTCGTTGCGCAAGCGGCATTATAGATGTAGCCCTTGGATAAGCACATCATCAGTTTGATGCATCTTCAGTTATGGAATGAAATCACGACCTTGGAAAGCTTTGCTCGTTACAGAATTGTGTCCTCCACCATTTTGTTACTCTTTGAAACTTATATGGAGTTCGCGTTGCCTCTGCTTAAGTAGACTTATGATTAATAGATATGTTTGCCTAAGTCTTATCACTTATGGTACTTTATTGTCAAGGAAGTTTGTTACTTTGGAGTGACCACTCGCAATAATATCTCTTGTCGCATGCGGCCATCTGAGCGTCAATCAAGTCTTTGTTCGAAATCAGCCTTGATCTACGATCATCAAGATTATCAATTTCATAACTGACGATGACCGAGACCTGTAAGGTAGCGAATCACCGCATTCGATACCTCGCATATTCACTACCTAGAGTTTTGAAGATTTTGAAGTTATTTATAGAGCTCGCAGTCCTCATCTCTAATATACGAGACCTTATAGGCTTCTATAGATGGATACTTTGCGTAATATATCTTTTTCGATTTGAGATGTAGCCAGCTCCGGTACGTATCTTCATTCGTGGCTACACTTTATATGATTATATGACATGGATCCTCATACGATGTATTTGATTGGTAGACATGATTTTATTTCATCCAGAGCTTGGGTATGCTCACTTCGGTGAGACATTTGATATTTTCGCGCTTCAGTTCACGATTCTGGGCTCCTCATTATTTTATCGATGCAGTTGGTAAAGAATTGCGTGAAATTATATTCGGCCATCGAGATGCTCTTACGACCTCCGCATTAGAGACATCTATTTATAACCTAAATTACACCCGCATACTTACGGCATCAGGCCAACTCATTGCAATTCATTGCCAAAGCCATACTGAACAACTCTTCTAAAAATACAACCTTTTAAAAGAATCAGCTAGCGGGCCCTCTGGCCGTAAGGTACCACTCTTCGCCGAGGCCCACTCTACATTGCATGAAGATTACGCTCGCCGAGGCCCGCATAAATGGCGGATGCCGCCGAGAATCGCAAAAATGGAAAGTTGCCGCGAAGCGGGGACCGAAACTTTTTATTCGATTAACTAAAACTCTCATACATGCATGGCCGAGTTAGAGCTAAAACAAACTCTTCCTAGCCTATAAAGGAGGGGAAGTACCGCACTGAAATCGAGGAAAAAGATAGTAAAAAAGCGCTACGCCAAATTGCCGAAGCGGTTAATCCAATTTCAACTTTGCCGTAAGCTTTAGGAGAAATACTTGCGGCAGCAGTTGGAGGACAGAAAGAAAAGGAAGAGCGGGATCCGGGATAATGAGTGGAGCGGTAGTAGGCCTCGAAGCATTATAAAGTTGATTTATAATTGCTTGGTAATGAGAATGCTTTTCGAATCAGAAACGCTGAATCTCATCTTCATTATCGATTTATGTTTTTATTTCTAACCCTAAGTAGGTCCGGTATAGCATTATCGTTTTGTCTTGATTGCATGAAGATTTGTGGAAGGAGCAGCGGCAAGGAGACAACAACTCAGCGGAGGATCTACTTCAATCATTGGTAAAAATAAAGGTTAGTTCATTCTTAACGTATTTTGCGAGAAAAGTTGAGATTTTACGGGTAGAAGGATAAAATTCATCTGAAGGTCGTAATCCGCATGTAAGGAAGCAGAACTAAGCTTACTATTAGTAGGGTAAAATACCCAACAACACTAAGGTGGCAACAAAATGGTACATTTGAGAAAAGGGGTTGAGATTTTGGGTAGAAGGATAAAGATTAAATCTGAAGGGTCATGATCTGCATGTAGGCTTAGAACCCTAGCTTACTAGTCCGTAGGGTAAAATACCCAACAACACTAGAGTGGCAACAAAATGGTACATTCAGCTCATCAGAGATTCATTTCACAACTTCAATTCTCTCGCTTCAACATTTCTGAACCATTTTTAGCTACCAATTCACTATGATTTAGGGATGAATATTTGTTCTACATTTTGACAGGATAATGCTACTCATATATATGACCACATCCAATAATGGTAGAGAAGAAAATGGATGATAAAATACCACATCCCTGGAGAGTTTTTATTGGAATGGTTTCTAAAGTCACTATTTCTTTATATAGCAAAATATGTCACTCTATTGGGAGTTACGACCAAGGAAGAAGCCATTTTTAGAGCCCAACAATTGGAATTAGTTTACTCTCTGTTTAGAGTTCTTTATGATATATTTCCTAATAATTTGAGGATAGACACTAATCCCTCCAAACCCAAGCTCAACCCATATGTTGATAGCATGATTAGTTCCATGGAAAGTGCTACGGTTAACTAGGTGATCAGTCAAAAGAGATATGTCTTTATTCACACCCGCAGCTATGAAAAAATATCCTTCTACCTATACCCCTATTCAATCCTATGATGTCCATACAATCCAAACATATAACCCTAAGGGTAACTAGCATCCCAAAGGAAATAGAAAGAGTAAAAACAAGAAATGGGTTGGAGGAAACAACGTTAATAATAAAAATGCTAGTGGGGGGGGGAAGAAAAGAAGAACGTCAAGTTTCCTTGTGAACTTTGTGAGGAAGATCATATCACTCATCAATGCCACAAATTGGAGGAAGAACAACAATTGTTAGCACATAGGGATTCCCACTAGAAACCTACTATATTGACTAATCCATTTCCTCCACAAGGCCAAAAAATGGTTGTTGGAGTTCCTAGTAACCCTGCACCTTCACAAGGGGGTAACCATGGCACCCCTCCGCAAGGGGGAAACCCATCTAATGTTTTCATGTGTGAACAAGACGTTAATATCCCGACTTGGGATCATAATTACGATGTTTCTGAAAGTAGGGCTAAAGGAAAAGAAGATTCTATGTGATGAAGGTGATTCTACATGCATTAGTTCTTGGTCATGTTGGTGAGCCCTTGACTCCCCTGAGATTTTTCCATCACCAACTATGTTAAAAAATAAATTACAGGTATTATTTTAGGCCTCATAGAAAATTCCTTCTTTCCCCATTCAGCTAGGGGGGAATACAGTGGACATAGAGGTAGAGGTTGTTGATGCTCCCTTAGATTACAATATCCTCTTAGGTTGCAATTGGTTGTATGCTATGATGGTTGTGGTCTCTTTTCTCTTCCACATGATCTGTTTCTCCTGTGAAGGGAATATTTTCACTATTGATAAGTTCTCTTTCTATAAACTTGATCCAGTTGCATCTCTGATACCCAATGTTCCATTGATTGATAATTCTATGAAGGAATGTGAGAGTGTGGGTGTGGTGATGTACCTTGATCTCATGCGTACTTTCAATCTCCCATCACCCATATCTTACATCGACTTTTTCCCTACATATGTGATCGCATCAATCACTGATGAATATGAAACTATTGAACATTCTTTAATAACATCATATTTTGAAGATTTTTGGGTTTAACCAAATATTTCTATCTCAGTATAGGAAAATAGAAATGCATGGATGTCTATCCCTTTGTCTACAGTTGATATCTCATATCAATCCATTCAATCGACCTTTGTATACACCAATACGGTTTCTCCCTATTGGGAGGAATTTGATAATGTTTCTTCACCTGCATGGAACTCCTAATATAATCTAGCCATGGACTATTTAGATATGGCCTTACCTTTGAATAAGGCCATATTAGAAGCCATGATGTAACATCCCGCTCTGGCGCACTGACAAAACTTATTCTTGAGGACACTTGCTCGCAAGTGATCTGGATTTTTATGATGATGAACCACTTAACCTTGATGATGA
>SNQJ01S0166134.1:4118-19300 GCA_010110895.2 Picea sitchensis | reverse complement strand
CTCCTGTTTTTTTTTGGGTCATCCCTGGTTCACCTTTTTCTTCCTTTTAAACCACAGGTTCAATTGATTATATTATAGTTGTTTCTGTTAATTCAGGTAAGTGATTGGTTTATGCTAAATATTTCGGGGTTATAAAAGCTAAGTTCTTGATGACGACGACAAATCTCTCCAGAACCCTTTATAATTCCATTTACATTTCGATGCCTTCTTATGCCCTGAATCGTGCCCACAAAAAGGAAGGGGATAATCCTAAAATGATTATAATCTTGGATTCTCCTTCCAGCTGTACTCTCTCCCACTGCAGATACTACCCCCATTTCTTTGCCTTAGTTAGTCGATAATACCTTTTAATCGGGCCTTTATATTTCTTCCATGTTTCGGTGTGTCGAGAAGCACATGAACCTTTTAGGGTAGATTCTTTATTCCAGAATGGATGAGGTGTTGAGTAATTCCCAAATTCTGTTTTTAAATATCCGTATATGGTCATGATGATTACGGTGGAAGCAATGCTCGGTTGATAATGGTATAGTGTTTCTATTGATAATTTGTGAAGATTGATCAGTTATATAGAGTTGTCTCGTTTTCTATGATTATAATGGAGTAGCTCTATTTTTCTTTTTCTTCCATAGAGTATTGATATTTATATATTTTGTTGAATGCGAATGTTTGTAACAAGTGTTAATTGGAGATAAAAGTACTTTTGAAGGTCCTCTTTATTGCCATCATTGTGAGTTAATGTTAACATGAATTTATAATAATTGTGTTAATTAATTCTAGAATATTGCACAAACTATGGTTTTATAATTGTTGCGATGTTGAGTTAATTAATGATTCACATTTATTGGCTATCGAATTATAAAGTAAGTTCATTGAGTTAATTTAAATGTTAATTATACGCTTGCGAAAAAGGGATCTTGAATATTACGTTAAATTATGGATTTACGATTAGGGTGTGTCGAGACAATTAATGGTTCATAATCATTGTCAATCGAGTTACAAGATTAGATCATCGAATGATTGATAATGTAATTTTACCTTGATTGCGTCAATAATGTTAGTATATGCCGTTAATTATCGGTCTATGATTAAAAATGAAATGTTAATTATTGCGTAAATGATTTTTAGACTATTCATTAAATTCATGATGGTAATTAATGACTAATCATCTTGTTAACTATTAAACCAGTCAAAGTTCAGACGTGAAAAATAAGGTCCCTTGAATGATGTTTAG
The DNA here is from genome assembly GCA_010110895.2 of Picea sitchensis. NCBI lineage: Eukaryota > Viridiplantae > Streptophyta > Pinopsida > Pinales > Pinaceae > Picea > Picea sitchensis. The sequence continues at coordinate 18,069 of SNQJ01S0166134.1, read as the reverse complement.
AGGGTACCTTGATGAAGAATCATGATCTAAAAGTTGCCAGTTGGAATGGCCTTAAGACTCTTACAGCTTGTTGTCCGTTATTTAAATTAATGTGGTACTTGGTTGTAACCTTTGTTTGCTTGGTCTGCTTGTGTCGGGTGGGATGTAGACACCTCCATGTTCCTCAAAACAGTCGCCAGCCCTGAGACCTTAAATGGTTAAAATCAATGGGAACCTGGGCTTGAGCGTTGCTTATGTGTCTTGGAGGTCCTAACCATTGCAGGGTAGGAAGGGCGGGTAGTCAGTCTTACTTATTGTCGTTGATCATCGTTAAACGCATGTTGTTACTGTGGTACGTTGTATGTCGTCTTGCTGTGTTTGTCTTGCTTTCATTTTGTTCGTCGTCAGGTTACTAGTTTCTGCCTGAGCAGTCGGCCAGGAGCCTATCTAACCTTCTCTCTCTCTGGAGCAGAGGACTAAGATTAAACGCCTTGCTTTCCTGTGCAGAAATAGTAAAATCTACTATTATGGATTCTTCCTTATGTCTTCTTGTTCTGATCATCGTGGTTGCGTCTTGTTAGTTGTCGGGTGGCGTCATAGAGTCAAGTGTGTCTGTTTCCTTTTTACATGCACGCACACACCTTAAACAAAAAAAAAAAATCACCTGTATCAGAGTTGTTGTCCAACATGAAGGCTGTCACAAAATTGGTCACATGTCCCTGAATGACTTGAGGAGGCGATTTGAAGCTCATGAAAAAAATCAAAACAGGACTCAGATGCATGAACCGTTAGGTTCATTAGATCCAGAGCATCGATTTTCAACTAGTGGGTCCCCTCCACTATCATTTTGTCGACCGAAAAATAGTTTGTTGGAGTATTTACGACATTAGGGTTTTGGTCAATGAAGCATAGTGCAATTTCTGAAGAGGAGGTTGATTTTCAACAACACTGTGTTGGGAATTTTTGGCTAGTGTATTCATGTGGGCATTGTCCAAACAGACTTGTGAGATCTTACGAAACTTTTTTATTCTACTCGGTTTAGATTTTATGCCCCTGGACCAAATTGGCCACATGTCCCTAAATGGGTTGAGGAGGCAAGTTGCAACTCGCGATAAAAATCAAATCGAGACTTGAATGCATGACCCGTCAGTTGCATTGTATCTAGATCATTAGGTTTCAACTAGTGGGGCCCCTATGTTATCATTTCGTTGACCGAAAAACCATTTTTTGGAGTATCTCTGAGACTAGGGTTTTGGTGAATGAGGCATAGTGTAATTTCTGAAGAGGAGTTCGATTTTCAAGAACACTTTATCGGGAATTTTTGGCTAGTGTATTCGCATCGGCCTTGTCCAAACAGACTTACGGGATCTTACAAAACTTCATTATGTTGCTCAGTTTGGATTTCACACCCCCGTACCAAATTGACCACATGTCATTGAATGACTTGAAGAGGTGAGTTGCAACTCGTGATAAAACTCAAACCAAGACTTGGATGAACGAACCATGGTTGCATTGGATCCAGAGCACCAGTTTTTAGCTAGTGGGACCCCTACACCATCATTCTTTCAACCATAAAACTCTTTGTTGGAGTATCTCTGACACTAGAGTTTTTCTCAATGCTTATTACATATGTTTGACAATTTAACAACTCGTTAGGCTAGACATGGAATGAAAAGTGAAGGCATGGAAAGGAAAGGAAATTGAAGACATGGAAAGCGAATGCATGGGATGAAAACGTATGGCAAGTGGAGGCATGTCATGACAAGTGAAGGCATGGCATGGCAAGGCATGACAAGGCAAGGCATGGTAAGGAAAGTGAAGGAAAGGCAAGGAAAGGCATGGAAAGTGAAGGCATGGCATGGCATGACAAGGCATAGAATGGCATGGAAAGGCATGGGATGGCATGGAAAGGCATGGAAAGAAAAGGCATAGGAAGGAAAGTGAATGCAAGGCAAGGCAAGGCATGGAAAGGAAAGGCAAGCCAAGGAAACTGAAGGCAAGGAAAGGCAAGGCATGAAAAGTGAAGTCAAGGAATGTAGAGGCATGGGATGACATGGAAAGGCATGGAAAGGTAAGGAACGAAAAGGAAAGTGAACGCAAGGCAAGGCAAGGTATGGCAAGGAAAGGCAAGCCAAGGAAACTGAAGGCAAGGCATGGAAAGTGAAGGAAAGGAATGGAAAGTCATGGCAAGGCAGGACATTGCAATGCATGGCAAGAAAAGTCATGGAATGGAAAGGAAATGCATGGCATGGCAAGGCAAAGTGTGGCATGGAAAGTCAAGGAAAGGAAAGTGAAGGTATGGCATGGCAAGGAATGTCAAAGAAATACATGGAAAGGAAACTGAAGGAAATGCAAGGAAAGGCATGGAAAGGAAAGACAATGCAAGGCAAGTGAAGGCATGGAAAGGCATAGCAAGTGAAGGTATGGAAAACCATGGCATAGCATGACAAGTGAAGGAAAGGAATGGAAATGCAAGGCCATGTCATCACATGACAAGGTAAGGCATGGAATGGAATGGCATGATAGATCATGGCATGACAAGTCATGGGTTGACAAGTGTTGTAGGTATTTTTTACCATGCAGGAGTTGACAATAGAACCAAGGAAGCAATTATGCATAGATTGACAATAGAACTTATAGTATATCATAACACATAATTATACTAATTCTCTACCATTGATAAAACTTATATGAATGATTGGATAGAGGGAAACATCAGGTATGTCTTCTATAAATCAAAGAAGTCATATTACAACTTACAAAGATGTATACTGAAGAGATGGCCTACTTAGAAGCTCCTTTCCCAAGTCTTGCAACCAAATCACCAGAGTAACCTTGTTATTTATTTCCTCTCTCTTTTCCATGGGAAATATCTTGGTTCTTATAGGGATTTAGGGATAAGACCATATAGTTATTAGGATACGATTCTTGGGATGATTGTGGAAGCCTTATCTAGGATAAACCCCAAGAAATCAGTGGGAGGTATTATCCATCGAAACCAAATCCATAAGTAGGAGCTTCTAGTCTTGGTCACTCCCTAGACACATACACATAGCAATTGGTCACTCCTTGGCAAGCCAAAAGGAGCAACCATCCCTTTTGGTCACCCCCTCAATGAAGAAAAAAGGTGACCAAACCTTTTGGTCGCCCCCTCAATGAAGGAAAAAGGTGACCAAAAATTTTGTTCTCCCCCTCAATGAAGGAAAAATATGACCAAACCTTTCAATAACTCTTTTAAGTAAGGCAGGGGGTGACTGAAAAGAAACTCCACTCAAAACCCAAGGAAAAATTGGTAGGTTTTAAGGGTCAAAATGAGGGGTTTCTAGGGGATAATGACCTAGATATTAGGTGATATTTAGGTGATAATAACATAATTATTAGGTGGAAAATAAAATTGTAACAAATTCCCCCTAAAGTGTGAGGTCAGAAGAGGTGTTTGATGGCTGAAACACTTTATAAATCAAGTCACGGAGCTTTAGGAAAAGAAGCTTCGAGAAGAGCATTGCCAGTCTTGCAAAAAATATCCCCAAGGTAGGCATACCCATGCTCGGTAAGAAAGAAAAGAGCATAGATGCCATAAATACATTGTGGATCCATGCATGACACACATGATGGCCACAACAAAATACACCATGGATCCATAAAGAAACAATCATGACGCGATCATGGCCACAAAAGTATACATTGTGGATCCATGCAAGATGTAAGTGAAATCATAGCCACAACCAAGTACAAATGTGGATCTATGTCACATCATACAAATCTGTGAGATGACTCAAGGACTGAGCAATCTATGAAGTTCTCATGAATATTCTCCATCGTAGCTTGGGAAAGAATATCATCGAACAAGAGTGTGATATTTCCCAAGGTATTCATCCTACATCTAGAGGGTATGAATCTATGACATGTGAATAAAGGAGTTCATGTTGAGCATGGTATAAATCATCTAATTACCGGTCATTAATGTATACCGTTAACAAATGTGATAAAATCGATCGATGATGATGATGGAACCCAAGATATCAAGTGCAATATACCAAGTGTGAATAAAGGATTTGACATTGAACACTTGTAGATTCATTCGACAGGATCCAATGATGTAAACCCATTGTTGAAATGCAAGGAGACCTACCACTAATGTCCGCAAGTCCTAGGGTACGTATGGGTTTCTAGATTTCAATCCTAGATAATGATATCTAGTTGGTCGGGTGAAATCTGTCGAACGAGGGACTTGATGTATCCCTCATCAATCAAAATGAAACATGTAAAGATATATGGTGTGAAAATCATAATAATGGAGCACAAATGACACAAGTATGGCCAAGATAAACAGGATGAAAGGAACTACAAGTGGTCAATGCAGGTAAACTTCCCTTGAACAAGTATGCATGACAAATAACTTGACTCAACAACATTAAATCATATGAATACCATAACACTGGTCATGGACCTATCAGGGGAACATGAAAAATGATGGAAATGGTGGTCAATAGGAGATCATGGATGAACCGACTGTTATATATGATGATAGAGCAGGTGCATTGTTCAAGGGAAACTCAAAGTAGTAATTGTTTCCATAGAATGAATATAACAAGATGGAAAAACCCTCTAAAAATTTCCCACCATGATCGACGAGTACCTCCTTCTAGTTTTGTGAGATTGTGGAGGATAACAGATGCTTGATATATCTCATTTGGCGATGAGTCCCTCGACATATTTTTAACAAACCTGAAGAAAAAGGGGTTTGGTCCCATGTGTGGGTCCTTCAATGTAAAGTTTAACGATCCCAAAGAAGGTAAAATCGATGGCCTTTTCATGTGTAAAGAGATTGAAAAGTTCGTAAATAAGACTCCACAATGAAATTTTTCGTAAATTTATTCTCTAGGGTCCGAAAAAGCATAAACTGATACCTAGGAGTACTCTTCTAATCATGCTTGACTAGAGTATTCATTTTTCATAATTAGTCTAATGAGGCCAAAAAAAGGATAAGCTATCACAAGAAATATGCCCTTTCTAACCTTTTAACAAGTGTTAAAGGAAAAACTCTCACTCGACAATCTTTCCATGTTTAGATAATATGAAAAGAGCTTAAAGGAGACTCCAAAGTGTTCATTTTTTCATATATCTTTTATCAGTAGGAAAAAGAGATAAAAGTATACTCGGTAACCTATTCTCATGTATTAACGAGCACAAGAAATAACAAAGACTAAGTTTGTTAACCGATTCTCATGTATTTACAAGTGCAAGAAATAACTAAAACTGAGCTCGAGATTCATTTCATTTTTACACAAGCTTGAAACAATGTAAAACTATGCTTGGGTACGTTTCATTTTTTCGCAAGCTTGAAACTAGAAAACTAACTGTGCTCGACACTTCCCAATGGAAAGTCCAAAGGTGGGTGGTTGGTAGTTTTCTCCCAGCTTGAAAAGCTAGTGGCTTAACTCCAACATGATAACCAAAGGCTAGAGACATGCCCCCTAGCTTTGTTTCATTCGTCATCTCTTCTTCTGATGCCAATTTCTATATCCAATAGAACTCATGGCTACTAATAGGAAGATGTTCACCAGAGAGGGAGGAAGAAAGAAGATTAACTTTCCTAGGTGGGTGAAAGGAATTTTCAGGTATGATATCTAAATAAAAGACTCGACTCAAGGGGAGAGGTCATTTTTTCATTTTTTAACGAGCTTGACACGGGAAAAGAACTATGCTCATAGTTGGGTTGGATCCCACGACCTCTGTTTCTTTTTTTAATGATCTTGACTATTTTATATTATGAGGGCTTCACCTTGTTGACCAATACCTTATCACACTCATTAGTAAAGAGGGGGGGGTTATAAGTGTTGTGGAGTATAAAAATGAGTATCTAGTAAAAATAGGGTTATCTTATTATTTTTAAAACGTATTAGGAGGAGATTCAACAAAATGTTTTTTTGGGAAGTATTCCTTAATATTCCATGAGTGCATGTGCTATGCCATAAGTTCACATAAACTCTTTGTAGTTTATCTAGGATAATTTTTTAAATCAAGTTTGAAATATTGAATCATAGAATGAAATTTACTTTGACCACAATACCATAATTCTAGCAATCAAGTCCAATGAGTGTGACTATGAAAAATGTAATTCTAGGAATCAAGTCCAATGAGTGTGGATATGAAAAATGTAATGATTAAGTCGAATGACTTTAAGTGTGAAAAATGTAGAATTCTAGCTTATCCACATCCATAATTCTATAAATGTAAATCAAATCTATTTTCAATTAAGCTAATCAAAGCAGAATCTATTTCACCATGAAAATTGAGCTAATCAATACAATACCATAATTCTAGGAATCAAGTCCAATAAGTGTGAATATAAAAAACAATACCATAATTCTACGAATGAAGTCCAATAAGTGTGAATATGAAAAATGGTATTCTAGTAATAAAGTCCAATGAGTGTGAATATGAAAAATGTAATACCATAATTCTAGGAATCAAGTCGGGTGCAGCATGTGCCACCCGCGTGCCCCGCTTCCACCAGGACCTTCCTTTTCATGGCCCGAAGAGCTAAACTGCTCTTCAACCCCCTTCACGGGAGGTTCCTGTACCCATAGAATGCTCGTGTTGATCTCCCTTTATCCTATCGGGAAATCGGACCTCGCGTGATCGCGAGTCCTGCGCTTGGTTCTCATAATTCCCAAAACCCGAGGAATGTTCACCTGTGCTCTTTTCTTCTTGTCGGCGATTGCTCCGTCGAGAAATCGGTCTTCACGAGGTTGTAGACCTCTTACCTTGCAAATCCCAGATTCCCGGTTCCGATGCCACTTGGCGTCCACCCACGGCAAGGCTCAGTTTTCAACACCTTTCCTCTGCTACAGGTTTCAATCCCGTCGGGAAATCGCGTATCCGAGTATCGCGATTCTTATGGTCGAAATTCACGGGACTTACAAATTCCCGAACCTCGATCTATCAACACCTGTCCTGCTTGACCATCACGTTTCGGAGTTCGCAACTCCTATGGCAGCAGAACTCTCAACACCGAGAATCCTGAATTACCGAAACCCGATGCACGTGTGACCTCTGTCCCCACTTCACGTTTCCTCCATGATCGATCGGGTATCGCGGGATCACGATTTATGTAGCATCGGTTTCCCTACCTTCGGAAGTCCCAAAACGTCGAATGTCGAGTCTTCCAGATCCTTGGACACGTGTCTCACGGATCAATGACTCCAATCACGTCGGGAAATCGCTAGTCGTGATTTCAACGTGCTAAACTCTTATCTCCAGAACCCCGATTCTCCGATGAGTCGAGTTCCGAAAATCTCTACCCCTTTCCCTGCGCATGGAAGCTTAACCTCTGCGCAACTTTCTCGAGATCTGACGGCTGTCGGGATTTCGCTGATCTCCCCTGTGAATCTTGACCGTCAAATCCTTCCTCCTTGAAGACTTCCTGAAAATGACTAAGTGTTGTTGCCGAGACTCGCGCTCCGAGTCTGCGCTTGCAGCTTCTGCTCGAAACCTTCCTCAACCCAAATCCCTGGGCTCTCTTTCACAATATTTCAAGGGTTCTATCTCTCTTGAGCTCATTCACTCTGACTCCTTCAAAGGAATGTATGCGCACTCCTTGCGCTCGGCATTTAACGACTTCTCAAGTGTTGAATCCTTTAGACTCCTCGCACTTCCTGCAACAGCAGTCCTTGCTCCTCACTCAGATACGCGACTGAGACTTCTTCTTCTTCAACCCATGCCTTCCTTGCACGACTTCAACAACCCAAAGTAACTTCTGGGAAAATGAGGACAAGAGTTAAACTACTGAGCCTTCATCAACGCACTCCTTGCGGATGACTTCAACTGCACTCTTTGCAGGAACCTTCTGGCTCAGATAGAGAAACAATTGAAACTCATTCTATCTTTTCTTCAGACTTTAATCAAAACCTGAAATCACATGCACAGCATATACAAAGCAAATGCATAACTAGAAAACACACATTCATGAGCACAAGCACGAGACACAGAGAATTAACACCAGACATGAATTGAATCAAAGACTTTCTTCTATTAATTCAAATCTGTACATAGGTGTTCTCCACAAAGTTCTCTGTTTTCTTTCCTCTCTTGAATTCTTGATCCTTGCTAATGTTACAATGTACAAAGGTGGGTGTCTATATCCGTTTTCCCTCTCGAACTCTAAAACTGTCTATTCTGGGGATAAAATCCTATCTACCAGCATTAACTAGATTAAATGCCTCCTTATCTACTTCAGACAAGAGCGTATGGCTCAAGGTATGATACAATACAACAGGTGCTCCTTCATAAATGTTTCATTAAAGGATATGGTGCTTCATCTTTAATGAAAACTCAAAAAGTTTTATCAATTTTATATGTCATGTGTTTAAAAACACATGCGCTAGCTCGACGCTTGCTTTGGTAGTCGCGATGCTCCTGCATCATACTACCTGGCTTGAAATATTTCATGGGCTCCTGTCCATGAGCTCCTGCATGGTCTGCCCATGCTTCAGAATCACTGCTTATGTTTCCCAACTGGCATCCTCCACTGGACAATTCTTCCATTTGACCAGATACTCAAAATATTGCTTTCGTCTGGTCTTCTTGCTCACCCTTTTGTCAAGTATACACTCCATCTGTGGCCTTTCTGCAGTGGGCATCTGCTTCTGCCACTGGATTTCTGGTTGTTCATCACTCTCAGCTCCTGCTTCCTCAGCCTTATAGGGATATAAGTCTGAGACATTGAATGTCAGAGATATTCCGATCTCATCCGGCAATTCAATTTCGTAAGCATTTTCTTCCAACTTCTTCAGGACTCTGCATGGCCCAATTTTCTTCATTTTGAGCTTGTTGTATGTTCCCCTTGGGAACCTTTCCTTCCTAAGATGTGACAGAACTATATCACCAACCTCAAATTGAAGTTGTCTCCGATGTTGATCTGCTCTGCGTTTATATTCTTGGCTCGACTCTGTCAATCGCTGCTTCACCCTGCTGTGAAGATCCTGCATCGCCTCTGCGAATTCTTCAGCGCTTGCACTCTTTGTCATGATTTGTTCTAAATCCCTCAGCTCTGAAACACCTTTTGGCTGTCAGCCATATACTATCTCAAACGAACTTCTCCCTGTACTTCGATTCACTGAATCGTTGTAAGCGAACTCTGCCTGTGGCAACACACTTTCCCAAGTGCTGTGGTGTTCCATCACTAAACTCCTCAGCAGGTCTCCTAGGCTTCTGTTGACCACTTTTGTCTGCCCATATGTTTGTGGATGATAGGCTAAAATGAACATTAAATCAGTTCCCATCTTCTTCCATAGTGTCCTCCAGAAATGTCCGATAAATTTTGTATCCCTGTCCGATACAATGCTTCTGGGTAAACCATGAAGTCTAATAATCTCCTTGAAAAACAAGTTTGCGATGTGAGTCACATCGCTAGTCTTCTAACATGGTATAAAATGTGCCATCTTTGAAAACCTGTCAACCACCAAAAAGATGGAATCATGGCCTCTTTGCATCCTCGGCAAACCCAATACAAAATCCATGCTAATTGCCTCCCATGGCCTCTCGGGTATAGGCAATGGCTGATAAAATCTTGTTTTATGCTTTCTTCCCTTTGAATGATGACAAATTATGCACGTGTCAACAAACTTCCTGACATCTGTTCACATCTTTGGCCAAAAATATGCTTCGCTCAGCTTTGCGAAAGTCTTATCGTGGCCAAAGTGCCCTGCTAATCCACCGTTGTGCTTCTCCTTTAGCAGGTTCTCCCTCATGGAGCAATTCGGAATGCATAATTGGTTGCCTCTGAACAATAGTCCATTCTGAATCATGTAATCCATCCACGGGCTTCTGTCTCTGAGAACTGGATTCTCAGTTGCCTCGTATGCCTCTGCAAAATCTGCATCACATGCGTACATGTCCCTCAGGTTTTCAAAACCCAATGTCTTGACTCGGAACTCCTGCAACAACAAACATTTCCTACTCAAAGCATCAGCCACTTTGTTAGCAGTTCCTAAAATGTGTTTAGTTACAAATGTAAAATTCTGCATATACTCTACCCATTTTGCATGTTTCTGTTTCAACTTCTCCTGTTGAGTCACAAACTGTAATGCATGATTATCACTATATAGAACAAATTCTTTCGGCATCAAATAATGCCTCCACTTCTTCAATGCTTGTATGATAGCATAAAACTCTTTATCATATGTGGAGTATTTAACCTTTGCTTCATCCATGTTCTCGCTGAAATATGCAACTGGTCTGTCTTCCTGACTCAAGACCACTCCTATGGCATACCTGCTTGCATCACATTTCACCTGGAATGTTTTCTAGAAATACGGCAACACCAACACTGGTTGCTCTGTGATCTTTCTCTTCAATAGATTGAAGCTCTTCTTAGCCTTGGCTGTCCAATGGAAAGTCTTATGTCGCTTCTTCACTATGTCCATCATCGTTGCACTGATTCCACTAAAATTTCGGATGAATTTCCTATAGAAACTTGCCAATCCGTGGAAACTTCTCACCTCGAAAACATTTCTTGGTGATGGCCATTCTTTAACTACCTCTACTTTACTTGGATCCATCTTTAATTTATTTTCCGATATGACAAACCCCAAGTAAATGAGTTCTCTCTTCATAAATGAAGACTTCCTCACATTGATCAACAACTTCTCTTGTTGTAGCTTTCTCATTATTGCAGCTAAATGCTTCAAATGTTCTTCTCTTGATTTGTTGAAAATAAATATGTCATCTAAATAAAAAATGACAAACTTACCAATGAACTCCTTCAGCACTTCATTCATCAGCCTCATGAATGTACTCGGTGAATTCGTTAGACCAAACAGCATGACTAGCCATTCGTACAACCCTTCATTGGTTTTGAACGTTGTCTTCCATTCATCGCCTTTCCTCATGTGAATTTGATGGTATCCGATTTTCAAATAAAATTTTGAAAAGAAATTTGTTGCACTTAAACAGTCCATCAAGTCATCCATTCTTGGAAATGGGAACCTATACCTGATGGTGATCTTGTTAATGGCTCTGGAATCTGTACACATTCTCCAGCCTCCGTCTTTCTTTAGGCTGAGTACCGTTGGAACGACACACGGACTTAAACTTTCCCTGACCAGTCCTTTATCCAGCAGTTCCTGGACCTACCTTTTGACCTCCTCATTCTCCTGCGGCGTCAACCTGTACGCGGCCTTATTCGGAAAACTAGCTCCTGGTATGAGGTCTATATGATGACTTATGCTCCTCATCGGCGAAAGCGAATGAGGTAGTTCGTCCACCACTATATCAGCGAACTTTTCCAATAGTTCCTGAATATCTTCCGGCAAATCGTCCACTCTTGTGCTCGTCAAAATAATCTTAGGTTTCTTGACCACAAAGAATTGTGGATCTTCCTTCTTCTTTACTTCTGCCAGAAGTTCTTTCCCACTCATGAGAAGTATCTTGTTGTTTACTTCCAGTTTTTCCTCCTTATCCCTTATCGGAAGTAACATATGGGTTCTCCCATTTTTCTCCAGGGTATACGTATTCATTTTCCCATCATGAATTACGTTTATGTCATACTGCCATGGTCTTCCTAGCAATAAATGACATACATCCATAGGAAAAACATCACAAAGAATTTTATCATTATATCCTCCTATCTTGATGTCCACTAAGCACTGTTTAGTGACACTCACCTGATGTCCCTTCTGTAGCCATGATACTTTATATGGACTCGGGTGATCAGTCGTTTCTAGTTCTAATTTCTCCACCATCTCGGTTGAAACGAGATTGTCGGTGCTTCCGCTATCCACAATGACCTTACATTTCCTGTCCTTGATCTTGCATGCGGTTCTGAACAGTCTTCTTCTCTGAGTTATGTCCTCCACCTCCTTCTTGGGTGTTACAAGAACTTTCCGCATCATCAAAGACCTTCCGTCTTCTGCATCTTCTGCTTCAGCAGCTCGCCTCTGTGCTTCGGCGATGTGAGCTTCTCCTTTATCTGTCTTCCTGTCTGGACAATCAACTGCTTTGTGCCCATTCTTCCCACATGTGTAGCATGTGATGATTCCTCCTCTGCCTCTTCCTCTGCCTCGAGTACGAGGAAAAGTGTTTGCGTCAGCATAACCACTACCTTGATCTATATGTTGCGTCTTCTGATCAGCATGTGGTCCTCGCTGCGAGGTTCCACCTTTTTCAACCTTACCCTGAGGTCTCTTCCAGTCATCCTTAGATTTCTGTAACCTGTCTTGTGCAACTGATTTACCTCTCGGCTGACTCTTACCTCGGCCTCGCTGGGCTGGCTTATGTCTTAGCTTTTCTTTTGCCTTTAGTGCCATCTGATATGAATCCTCTACTATTCGTATGGTTTCCATACTCATCTCATCCTGGATATCGTATCTTAAGCCATTCATATATCTGGAAACTTTTTCATCATCGCTCTCCCAATGACCTGCTCTGATATTGAGCTTGTAAAATTCTTCGGTATAGTCCTTTATCGTCATCAACTTCTGTCTCAGGTTCTGCATTCTCCTGAACAGTGTGATCTGATAATCCCTTAGGATGAATTTGGCCTTCATCTTTGCAGTCATTCGATCCCAATTTTTTATCTTTTGTTTGCCTCTAGAACGTCTGTCTGCCTGAAGTTTGTCCCACCATAATGCTGCATGTCCCTTTAATTTCATGACAGCATGCCTTACCTTTTTATCCTCTTCGATATCCTCATAATCAAAGTAGGTGTCAAGAGCTCGAATCCAATCCAGAAGCTCTTCTGCATCCAGACTCCCTTCATAGACTGGAATATCCATTTTGGTCTTTGAAATCATCCTGGCAATGGCTTTAATTAACCGCTCATTGGTTGCATCTTTGGCTGTGACTTCTTCTTGTTTTTCAACTTCAGCTTCGCCTTCAGAGTCGCTTAAGTCTCCAGCCTTGACTGTGCGTCTCTGCGCTACTTCCATGTCTTCCAATCTCGCTCTGAGATCACGTATCTGTCTCTCCATCTCGGGATTCCCTGCCGGCCTACCTCTTCTTCGCACATCCCTGTCCTCTGGATCAAGCGATTGCCTCTCTCTTCTTGGCGGCATGGTGAAATCTTCTCTTTTCTCCCCTGCTACAGAAAACAGAGATATTTTCTTGCTCTGATACCACCTTGGTGTAGCACGCGCCACCCGCGTGCCCCGCTTCCACCAGGACCTTCCTTTTCGTGGCCCGAAGAGATAAAATGCTCTTCAACCCCCTTCACGGGAGGTTCCTGTACCCACAGAATGCTTGTGTTGATCTCCCTTTATCCTATCGGGAAATCGGACCTCGTGTGATCACGAGTCCTGCGCTCGGTTCTCATAATTCTCGAAACCCGAGGAATGTTCACCCATGCTCTTTTCCTCTTGTCGACGATTGCTCCATCGGGAAATCGGTCTTCACGAGGTTGTAGACCTCTTACCTTGCAAATCCCCGATTCCCGGTTCCGATGCCACTTGGCATCCACCCATGGCAAGGATCATTTCTCGACACATGTCCTCCGCTACAGGCTTCAATCCCGTCGGGAAATCGCATATCGGGGTATCGCAATTCTTATGGTCGAAATTCACGGGACCTACAAATTCCCGAACCCCGATCTATCAACACCTGTCCTGCTTTACCATCGCGTTTCGGAGTTCGCGACTCCTATGGAAGCAAAACTCTCAACACCGAGAATCCTGAATTACCGAAACCCGATGCACGTGTGACCTCTGTCCCCACTTCACGTTTCCTCCATGCTCGATCGGGTATCGCGGGATTGTGATTTCTGTAGCATAGGTTTCCCTACCTCCGGAAGTCCAGAAACACCGAATGCTGACTCTTCCAGATCCTTGGACATGTGTCTGACGGATCAACGACTCCAATCACGTCGGGAAATCGCTAGTCGCGATTTCAACGTGCTAAACTCTTATCTCTGGAACCCCGATTCTCCGATGAGTCGAGTCACGAAAATCTCTGCCCCTTTCCCTGCGCGTGGAAG
>SNQJ01S0166133.1:0-10391 GCA_010110895.2 Picea sitchensis | reverse complement strand
TTGTCAAGCTAATAGGGGTGCATGAAAACACTCCATGAGGGATGAAAACACTAGAAGAGGGTTGTTGATGCATTTCAAAAGTGTTGAAGGTATTTTCCAGGTAGCATGGAGATATAAAATCAAGAGGAACATAAACAGTGAAATGAAGTTCAGGAAGGGAAATCAATGAGGAACCATGAAGAAGAAAATGGGTCTATGCTTGGTATATGATGCAAAGGAGATGGTACCTAAAAATAATCCATATGAAGTGGAAAAGAGGTATGGGTGACATTCCAGGAGGTTGGAATTGTCAATGGAATCTATGATGGTGGGTAAAATCAGTGTCAACTACTTCAAGTTAATCTCTAAGAAGTTGGAAGAGAAGGCATTTGGGAAGCATTGTAGCATGATGGAAATTAACTATGCAAGTCAAGTTTGAGGCTAGGTGGTTAAGAAAAGAAATTTGAATAGTGAAAGAGACCACAAAAGATGAAATGTTCAGAGAGGGAAATATGAAATTAGTGTGGTCCAGTAAAGTAAATTAATGTTGAAGATCCAAAGGAAATAAGAGAGCATGACTAGTTATGTAACTTGATCATGTAGGTGTTGGGTCAGAGGGATCTAGAAAATGAGGAATGCTGAAATTTAATGTTAGCGTAGTATGTGGCTAGAAAAGAAAAGGTAGACAAGAGTGGAATGGCTAAAAAATTTCTCAGGGAAGAAATAATCATGTGCAGTGATTACAAGGAGAATTGAGGATAGCCAGTAAACACAAAGAAATCGGTACATGATGAAATAGGTTTCTACAACTGTCGTAGAAACAATTATGTTATGGCATGTTGGATAGCCATACCTACCACAAGAAATTGGAATGAAAATGCATTTATGGGCATGCTAAGGATGCATTCTTAATGCGTATAAATATGTATTAATGAATGCATATATGTATATGTATATGTATATGTATATGTATATATATATGTATATGTATATATGTATATGTATATATGTATATGTATATATGTATATGTATATATGTATATGTATATATGTATATGTATATATGTATATGTATATATATATATATATATATATATATATATATATATGAGATTTAAGACTAGGAGTAGTCTATTGTTATGTATATGAATATGAAATTTGCTAATGGTGGGTGTTGTGCTAAGAAAGAGGAATGTTCTTGCATGGTTGTAAGTATTGTTTATGGTGTTGCTACATATGGAACTCATCCATATAAAATGGATCAAAATAAATATGAAATGTTTCATAAGAGGTTGGTGAAGGAGGCATGGGAGCTCCTAGTGCTACTAACTAATCTGATAGCATCAAATTTATTTAAAGGCAGCTATGGAGGTATCAATTTTATGAATTTATGTTGCATAATTGTTGAAGGGAATTTAGGTAAGAATTACCTTAGCCAAAGAGTATTTCACAAAATGTCATTATTGGATAATTTGAATGCATTGATGGAAATAAGATACCCCTAGGTGTGGTAAATGTTGAAGGTCTGTGATAATTATAAAATTTGTTAGTTTTTTAATGCATATATGTGATATAATAGCATGTCATGAATTGTTGGTTATGGTTTAATAAAAAAAGAAATAAAAGGGTATGACCCTGTTGTTGAATTTGTGTAACTATGGTCGGTCTTCATAATGTATATATTTGCACATATAAAATTCAGCAATACAAAAGGATAAAACAAATAATTAAAAGATGAAAAGTGTAAAGTCGACCCCAAAGTATAGTGACAAATTAGTATAAATACAAGTCTGTGCTACTCATTTTACACACACTTGTTTGTTGATCTTGACTGAGGAAAACCGTAGATTTGAGGCAGTTGTAGTTGGGCATTGTGAAGTTGATTTTGAGGGTTTGTCTTAGAAACAATTATGTTATGGCATGTTGGATATCCATACCTAGCACAAGAAATTGGAATGAAAATGCATTTATGGGCATGCTAAGGATGCATTCTTAGTACGTATAAATTTGTATTAATTAATGCATATATATAAGAGTTAAGACTAGGAGTAGTCTATTGTTATGTATATGAATATGAAATTTGCTAATGGTGGGTGTTGTGATAAGAAAGAGGAAAGTTCTTGCATGGTTGTAAGTATTGTTTATGGTGTTGCTACATATGGAATTAATCCATATAAAATGGATCAAAATAAATATGAAATGTTTCATAAGAGGTTGGTGAAGGAGGCATGGGAGCTCCTAGTGCTACCAACTAATCTGATAGCATCAAATTTATTTAAAGGCAACTATGGAGGTATAAATTTTATGAATTTATGTTGCATAATTGTTGAAGGGAATTTAGGTAAGAATTACCTTAGCCAAAGAGTATTTCACAAAATGATATTATTGGATAATTTGAATGCATTGATGGAAATAAGATACCCCTAGGTGTGGTAAATGTTGAAGGCCTGTGATAATTATAAAATTTGTTAGTTTTTTAATGCATATATGTGATATAATAGCATGTCATGAATTGTCGGTTATGGTTTAATAACAAAAGCAATAAAAGGGTATGACCCTGTTGTTGAATTTGTGTAACTATGATCGGTCTTCATAATGTATATATTTGCACATATAAAATTCAGTAATACAAAAGGATAAAACAAATAATTAAAATATGAAAAGTGTAAAGTCAACCCCAAAGTATAGTGACAGATTAGTATAAATACAAGTCTCTGCTACTCATTTTACACACACTTGTTTGTTGATCTTGACTGAGGAAAACCGTATATTTGAGGTAGTTGTAGCTGGGCATTGTGAAGTTGATTTTGAGGGTTTGTCTTTGGTTTTGTTTCTTCTCTATATCTCACCCTAGTTATCTTGTGAAGGGATAAGGTTCTGTCATGACCTTGTTGGTATATTTTGTACTATCTTATGATTTGGTAAGATTATCTTATAGAGAAGGGTTGTTGGGTTTTCCTCCCCTATTGGGGTTTTCCTAGGGTAAATGTGTTTCTACTTGTGCATGGTGTTGGCACAGGGGAAGACCTAGGGTTCAATGCTCAAGAGCGTGCCAAAAAAACTCTAACTATCGACCCTTTCGGCAACACCTGCGAAGTAGATGAAGTCTCACCAGAGGTAGAGGCAGGGGTGGTTGCAAGACTCAGGTGTTTGCAACCTTAGTTGGGACATAGATATGCGATTATACAGCTTACTAGAGCACCTAACACCATTATTTCCTCAAGATACATTCAATAACCACTTCGCTTAAAAGACAGAGCTTCGCAAAATCCACACTAATCCAAGCACTTAGAAATAGTAAAATAGATCAAATCCTAGTAGATCATCACTAAGCATCCTCATACATATAAGATCTAACATTCATACACATCTAAGAGCACAAACCAGAAGTAGATCTACCTAAATATATCAAAGCACTTAGCAGAAGAAGAAATAAACACATGGAACGAAAGCACAAAGCATCAGACATATATTTACGTGGTTCACCACCACCCTGGGGTTACGTCCACCAAATCTTCTTATTTATTATCTCGGTCAAGCAGTTACAACACAGAGCCTCAAAAATCCCTACTCCACACAGGAAAAAAGATTTGCACATCTCGCTAGATTCTTCTTCCTTGCGCTTTAGCACAAAGCCTTTCACAACCTCCTACAACCACTTGCACTTAGCTCTGCAATCCAATTACAATCACACACATAAAATTTACAATCCACATCCAATCACACAGATTTAATTACTAGCACTAAGCCATCGGGCATCCTTACATTGCCTAAGTATATATTATATATTACAAAAGTGGGCCTAAGTGTGGGTAAACACATGGGCCAACATCCCTTTCCCATTACATTAACCCAAAACCCTAAAAGAGGTCGAAAGTGGACCTAGATCCAACGATCTCTACTTCACCTGGTGCTCCGTCTTTGACAGGGTGTCAAAGTCCAAAACGGTCAATTATGACCAAGTGTTCTTCAAAACTTGGTCAAGGGCCAACAGGCCCCCAACACTCACCTGTGACTCGTCTCGAGTCACTCAGTTCTGACTAATTCCACTTCGAATTCATCGAGCTTGGCTCGATCTTATTCGACCTGTTGCCTTTCTACTACCTCTTGCTCAACGAACTCCTGGATGAGTGCCTCATTCACCATCCCTTCTAGTTGTTGTTATGTTGTGTTCACAACTTGTTCAATTTCTACTCCTTGGCTTTCAACTACAACGAACAGTTGGCATGCCTTTTCTTGCACTGGTTGAATTCATTGAGAGACTACCATTACTTTACTATGAAGCATGTGAATCTATTGTTGGGATGTACGTTGCTCTAGAAACCTCTTCATTCTCTCTACATGTGACAGGGCCTTCAGTTGTACCTGTAGATTTTCAGTGTCGTACTTCACCTCTTGGAGCTGTGACTCCAATTGATGCAATTCTGGGTTCTTGGTTAGGTTCTCGTAGATTTGTGCACTTCTGCTTCTTAACTGTTTCGATTCCTCAGAGAGTTATTTAATCCTTTCTATGGTGCTCTAGGCAGTTATTTCTCACTAGTTGTGCACTTCTTGTGGGGTCTATGGTATGCTATGAAGCTCTAATTCCATGACTCTTTTTGAAGTTGTTGAATTACTTCAGCAAGCTTCATCACTTAGCATTCTATGGGGTCATCTTCCTTCTATTCTAAGTGGGTCACAGAGAGAAATGATCTGTGGAATTATTCTTCAATCCTAATCTTCTTCGCGAGCAACTACTCTTTCTCTTTTTGGATCTTCACTCTGTCTTCTTCAAATTTATCTTGGAGAGTGTCCTTCTCTTGTTGCGCGGATCAGTGTTTCTCGATGATTTCCTCCTGCGCTTTCTTTAAGGCCTAGGTGGCCTACACTATTTCTTCTTGTGCTTTCCAAAGGTGTACTTCAACTATGTCAGCAATCTTGCAGATTTGAATCGGTGCATTTCCTTATTCTGTTGCTCCTTCTCGCAGGGGCGTAGAGGAGACTACGCGGCTAGACTGGAGATATTGATGTACTCCTTGGAGAGCGATCTCGACTCTATGGTACATTGTGTCTTTCTTAGATTCCTTCTTTTTTGTTATCTCTTCTATGGCTTCGTTCATAGCTGCGATGATAAAACTAAAGTCATCTAGAGTGAGTGTGGTCTTCAACTTAGTCACGGGTGTTATTGCTTTCTTTCAGGAGGAAGGTTCTGAAGGTGAACCCTTCCTTTTCTTTATGTTTTCTACTTCGTCTCCTGGACTCTATTCGAATTCCTCTAATTATTCGCCATTACCTCCTTGCTCTGGTGTAATGGATGTGGTTCTTACAGATCTTTTGTCTACATCCTAGATATCCTCGTCCTTCTTTGTCTTCTTTGTTTTCTTTGTCTTACTAGGTCCAGGTGTATTTTGCGCAGCTTCTAGGCTGTCAATGTCAGACACTTCTGGGGGGTCAGCTTGAATAAGAAGGTCCACCGACCGTTCCTTGGTGATTTCCTCCAGGTCTTCTTCTGTCAGCTTATAATACGACTGAAGTTGTTCCTTGTTCTCATCAAAACGTGTTGTAAGATAGATAAAATGGAAGTCTGCATTGAATTTTATCAAAGGTCGAAACCTGTGTGAAGTATTTAGGGTCACGTGTGGCTTACACTGGATGGAGAGCTTCAAATGGGTGTAGTAGGTGTGAAATACAACATTGGATTTCCATTTCTCATTCATGTCGTTCGAGTACCACAAGGTACTTAAATTTTCCACCAGTGGTTCAAAGGGGTCAATGTCGGGGAAGGTTGCACCTTCTAGTAGCTCCCATGCAACAAAATCTATAAGTATCAAAATCTAGCTAAAATGAAATTCATGCCCCTGATCCTGGGCTTCTCTGCAATCAATATCTCGTTCATTCACCAGGTACTTTGCCCAATTCATCTGTAGTCCCTCTATGCACTTTCCTGTGAGGTCGACTACAAAGTTGGATACTTGCATGGGTCGATTCTTGTGTACCAACTTCCCTGTGATCAGTTGATAGGTGAGGTGCATTGTGCCACTTTAAATGGAATTTACCTTGTAGCCTCGCACTCCTTTCTCAACATCACCATAGGCTTCTTTGATTTTCTGAGCAAGAGTGTGGTCCGCGATCTTTCCAACATAATACTCGTGGGGATTAGGGCCCTGCATGCTAAGCTTGGTGATCTGATTGATCAACATTGGATCAACTATTATATGATGGTTCAACCATAAGTATCCTCCATGGTAACTTTCCAGTAGAAGCTTCACACAATCATTCACCTCCTGGTGTCTACCGAAGTGCGGTATCTTCATAACGTTGAGCAAAGTGGACTGTGTGAGGTTCATCGTCCATTGTTGAGGGATGATCTTTGAATTATTTCCCTTTGTTCTGGTTAGGTGCTTGTATGGGGCAAGTGTGTTGTAGAATTTTCGATCCCCTGGGTTGAAGTCACTAAACTTCAATGCTGCGATCTTTTCATGATATACGCAGACTATGTGTACCCCTTTTGGTAGGTACGCAGTGACTAGAATGTACTCAAAGTCTCTAGGCACACTATCTCTGTTGATCTCACTGCTCAGAGGTGGTATGTAAGCAGGTAGGATGGATGGGACCAACTTCGTGTTGGCCATATTGTCTTTATGTTTGGTTCTTCTTTCTACACCGGATAGGGATGGTCCTACTCGAGAAGTTGATGCAGAGGATTGCACTCCTCTCATCGATGATGTCTGTAAACCTGTAGAAAATCCTCGTTATGACATGACTCTTTCGGCTCTGAGGCTAGCGAGTACCTCTCTTACAGATTCTTCAGCTACGCTAAACTCATCAGACATATACGCTCAGGATCAATAGCTCGGGTTCTCACAGTAATGTAGGCACTGTAGTAAGGTAGAGAGTAAGGGTGAAGTAATCATTGTTCATAATTCAGGTAATATGCGGGCTTAAATTCACGATTTAGCAAAAGTGTCTTTCGTGCATGGCGCGATGGATTAAGTAAGTAACTCTGTAACGAATCATTTGCAATGGATATGGGGATTCCTTAACTCTAGTTCTATCCGTTATGGTGTGGTCTAATGGTCTGGTGATGAGCTATCAATTCTTTTCAATCCATTCAGAGTAGTTGAATGAACATATCGACATCCAATGACTATATTGCTTCGCCATGGCGAAGTGACACATGTCGTTGTTCTGTTATCCCGGCGAAGCTCAAATTTTGAAAAGTTTCTTTTCGAGAGGTTCCCTATGAGACCCTCTGTAGCCTGTCGATCAGAGCTCTCTTTTTACTTAGCTTTATAGTGTTTTTCCCCATGACCTTCGTCTCGGTAGTTATTTTCTCATTTTTGTTCTTATTTTCCTTGGGCATAGTCGCTTCGTGTTGTTGAGGTTCTTTCACAAGACTCATGAGAAATACTTCATCTGTATCTAGGATAGATACTCCAATCTTCTATGAGTCCCCTAACTCCTTGATAAATAGGCTTCTAGTGTTAATTATCTTTTATTTATTCTCTTGTTCCTCAATCAACTGTGTGATCCTTCTGGTCATGAAATATTTTAGCTCTTGTCTCTGCTGTTGTAATACCTTTTGTTCTTCCTTCTTTCTGGATTGATATTTCTCAATCCAAGGTTTTCCAAGTAACATAGTTAATAGGGCATTGTCTTCAATAAATTTAATAATCTCAAAATCTTCTTCAGTCGAAGTTCCATTGACTGTCATAGGTATCTGAGCGATTTTTCCACATAACATCACCAATTTTCCTCTTAATAGTCCTATTCCTCCTAGTGAAGGAATCATGGAAGGCTTCCCTATAACTTCCAAGGTTCTTTATGGCATAATGTTCACTTGTGTTTCTTCATCAAGAATAAAGTGAATGTCGAAGTCCCCTAGTCTTGCTTCGACTTGTTCCTTTTCTTTGAAGATTTCTGGTAATTGGACATATTTATGTTCTGTCAGTGTTTCTTTCATCTGTATCAATAATTTCTCTAATTCCTTCTAGGGTTCTTCTATTCTTAGGGCTTTCCTAGGGTTTTCTTCATCCATATTCATTCTTTCAAACTTAGCAATCATTCTAGGGAAATCCAATACTTCATGATCCAAAGCTTTGCAATAGAGACAACTAGGTTTACCACCAGGGAATTCCTTAGCTAGATAGCCTAGTTTTATGCAACTGTAACATAGGGTTAATCCTCTCTTTCTCTTAAATGATCCCCAACTTCTTCTGTACTTCACATCAGGATCATGGTAACTAGCCTGGAAAAATTTCTTTCTAGGATCCTGCATCCATTTGTTAGTCCAAACGTTCTTTCTATGCATAGGTATAACATATCTATAAAATCTATCCATATCAATCTTTCTTTCATCTATTAATGCCTTAGGTTTTAAGCTAGGACATAATCTATCAAAAATACCTAGATCCATACTTTAGAAATAAACATTTCCACTTATCTTACCTCTACAGAGCACAAATATTTCAGATATAAGAACTTTTAACTATTCTTACCTTTATTAGAGCACAGGGCTTACAGATCTTACCTCTTATCTGAAGGTCTGACCTCTTTCTTTTAGAAACATCCACTCTTACTTTTCTTAGAGCATAGAGCATTCAGATATTGCTTCTTTCCTTCATATCTGACCTTATTCCTGGCACAAAGCTTCACAGGTCGAGTAAAAAGTTGCGCACTAGGGCAACAGATCTATGCACATAGCTTCCTTTTGCACAAATTTTCTTCTTCTCTAGTTCCCAACAATCACATTTTCAGATCCTGACAATAGAACCATTTGTTGGCACAAGGGCAGACCCAGGTTTCAATTCTCAAGAGCCCACCAAAAAAACCCTAACTATCGGCCCTTTCGGCAACACCTGCAAAGAAGATGAAGTCTCACTGGAGGTAGAGGCAAGGGTGGTTGCAAGAATTAGGTGTCTGCAACCTTAGCTGAGACATATATCTATGATTATACAACTTAATAGAGCACCTATCACCATTAGTTACTCAAGATACATTCAATAACCACTTCGCTTATAAGACAAAGCTTCACAACATCCACACTAATCCAAGCACTTAACAACAGTAAAATAGATCAAATCCTAGTAGATCAGCACTAAGCATCCTCATACATACCAGATCTAACATTCATACACATCTAAGAGCACAAAGCATAAGTAGATCTACCTAAATATATCAAAGAACTTAGCAGAAGAAGAAATAAACACATTAAACCAAATCACAAAGAATCACACACAAATTTACATGGTTCACCCCCAACTTTGGGCTATCTCCACCAACTCTTATTCTTTATTATCTTGGTCAAGTAGTTACAACACATAGCCTCAAAAATCCTTACTCCACATAGAACATAAGAACTGTGCATCTCGCTATATCCTTCTTCCTTGTGCTTCAACACAAAGCCTTTCACAACCTCCTACAACCACTTTCACTTAGCTCTACAAGCCTCTTACAATCACACACAAAGAATTTACAATCCACATCCATTCACATAGATCTAATTACTATCACTAAGCCATCAAGCATCCTTACATTGCCTAAGTATCTATTTATATATTACGAAAGTGGCCCTAAGCGTGGGTAAACCCATGGGCCAACATCCCTTTCCCGTTACAATATCCCAAAACCCTAAAAGAGGCCCAAAGTGGACATAGATCTTGTGATCTCTTCTTCGTCTGGTGCTCCATCTTTGACAGGGTGTCGAAGTCCAAAACTATCAATTATGACCAAGTGTTCCTCAAAACTTGGTCAAGGGCCAACACATGGTGTTTCTCTTTTCCACTTCTATATGGTTGTATGTTTCATTGTATGGTTAATGTATGATAATAATGACACAAATATGAATGAACATCATAATAAATTAATCATCATATCTGAATCATGGAAAACAACATGGTATTAGAGCTATTAAATATCCCCATGAATAGTAAGGTGGAATAAATTTGAGATCTGTTGCAGCAATTGGTAGATCTTGAAGGAAGCAACCTAGTTGTAAGAGGTCGCACTGACTTAGTGAGGGCCATAGGTATAAAATGGGTTTTCCAAACCCTAGACAAGGTTCGATCCTTCCCTATAAGTGGTCGCAACCCCATAAGGGATTGCAAGGGAAGTAAGATCCCTAAAAAGGATTTTCGCAACACTATTAAGACAATGTTGAAGGAGGTAGGAAGGCTTAAGGACTAACAACAGTCCAAAACAAGATATTCACAACTATTGTGAGTTGCTACAAGTCCTGTGGAGAAGGATTTGATGTTGGTCACATGAAATTGGGGATGAAAATACTCCAAGAAGCCTAGTCGCAACTTCATTTAATCAAGATGCAACAAGGAAAAAGGGTCTACACCCCAATGTAAGGGATTAAACAAGTGGGACAGTTCTTGGAGAGGTTTGAACCCCCCAAAAAGGATTCCAACACCTTGTTTAGAGGATCA
>SNQJ01S0166131.1:21024-33674 GCA_010110895.2 Picea sitchensis | reverse complement strand
GCAGAGTGATAACTCCCTTAAAAGATTGATCTACCTTTAATCTACCCCAAAACCATCTAGACTAAGTGATAAGATAAAGAGGGAAGAGAGGGTAAATGAGTGCACCTTCAATCCTTATGGTTGATGTAGACCTCTTCTGCTTGTTGTTGCCTCCTAGATCATAGATCTCCTCCCAAATCTAACCTACAAGGGATTAAGAATAAAATGCAACAACATATACAATCTCTAATGATCACTTTAAAATCCTAAATATAGATATAAATGCTAAAATTAACAAGAACATGTAAACATAGGGTTTTGGGACAAAGATAATCTATTTTATTCAAATTCAAGATAAAAAGGTTACAACCTTTTCTTGCGATCGCTCTGCGAACCAAGTCCGGGATCCTATGTCATGGCTCCAAGTGCATCAATCCCACATTATATTCTCACAACCAACATACCATCAAGGGAAGGAGGAAGGGTTTCATAGGGAGAATGGGTGGAGAGGAAAGCTGAGGCTAAAACTCAGATCAAGATGCAAATCTTGGGCAATGAGAGGGAAAGCATTTTGGTAGAGTTTTATTATTCTCTTGCTCATGTGTCTAAATGACTCCCTAAGACCTCTTTTTATATGAGAAAAACATGGTTATTCATTTTGGGGATGGGCTACAATGGGTAAAATGGTTAGGAAACCCTCCATAGCCCACAAACTCCGTCGAAATATGTGTAAGTTTATATTTTTTGCAACTTTTGGAGGTAAACACCGGCTAACTAGCATGCAACAAGAGTATGTACATGGGTTAACTAGCATGCAGCACACGTGTGTACACAGACTATTAGTGTAGTAGGGCGTGTATGCTATCCAAAAAATGGTTTTTTAGAAGGAAGCCTTAGCAACAATTTTGGCAAAGTATGTAAATGGATGGGCCAATGTCTCGATGCATAGATGTGTCATTTTTGGACTATAACAAGGCTAGCTATATTTTCCGGCTAGGATTTCCACAGACACATTGGAGCTACTATTGAGTGAGGCAGATCACATGTTCGTCATGGTGTTGTATCCTTATGCGATTTTGGATTGGGGAGAATGTCCGAACATCCTCTTCACAATGGATGAGACACTAGATGATAGAGGTAATATTTGTGTTTTGTTTAAATTAATCTAGTTTCATTTTATTGTCTTACTTAATTAGAAAAAAAATAATTCTAACGCGTTCTTTAACTTGTTTTATTAAATTGTTTAATGAATTAACTGTGTAATTAGTCTTCTATATTATATATTTTACAGATATTGTCACTTTCATTGGGGCAGTGCCTCCTCCCCCCAACAGATGAAGATAAATATATTATTCCTAAGGCCCCGGTGGGTCAGGGTCCTCGGGTGCAGATACCTGGCGACATGTGTCGCAGGCCTGATACCAGATTAAGGTTGGAGCTGGGAAACCAACTCTTTTCACTCTTGACTGAGGTGGGATTCTTCCTTTCCCTGATGCGAGACATCAGGGAAGATGCTACGATCTTGGAGCTTTGGAGGGAGATTCCATGTGATATGATTTCTCTTATGCGTCATATCATCGGAGTTGCTAGGACACTAGCAGTGAGGAGGGATCCCGATGATAGGGCACAACTCTTCTTCCAATACGAAACATTCATCCTATACCCCATCGATTGATGAGGGTGGTCATGATCATCCTTGTCCACATCCTCCTCCTCCTCCTTCACCTCACCCATATCATGAGGAGGTATCACATATTCCTCCTCCTCCTCCTGCTTCACCTCACTCAGATCATGAGGAGACATCACATATTCCTCCTCCTCCTCTTTCACCTCACCTAGATGAGCATGTCAAACCTATTCCTCATCCTCCTCTTTCACCTCACCTAGATGATAAAGAATGACCTATTCATCATCCATCATCTTCCACTACATACCAGGCCTCCACTATTGTTGTAGACATGTATATTATCCCACCGGCAAGACCAGATATGTTATAGCAATTATTTGACTTGTTGATGACTTTTTTTCTATTGATCGTGTTAATGATGTACTTAATTTATATGTTGATGTTGTTGTGTATATTGTTAGGTCATGTTAGATATGTTGGTTAAATGTGCTTGATAGATGTGTATTTTATAACACTGTTCATTAGACGTACATTTTCCCTGTTGATCATGATGATATACTTAATTAATTTATATGTTGATGTGTACATTTTTAGGTCATGTTAGATATGTTTAATGTTAAACGTGCTTGATAGATGTGTATGTTAAATGATGCTTGTTTGTTGTGTGTGATGATGATGTTAGAAAATGCTTTTCTTTTGTTAGATGTGATCAGAATGATGATGCCCTATTAAATTATTAGATATGTGTGCTAGCTAATTAATGATGTTTATATGTGCTAGAGGTATATATAATTAGATGTTGTTAGCTAGCAAATATAAATGTGTATTTTAGATGTTGTTTATGTTTGTTATAGGGTGGTTATCATCATCATGTTTATTTTTATAAATTACAAAGTTCAATATGGTTGAAACTATAATTGTAAAAATGAAACTATAATTGCATAGATAGTTCATTATACATATTCATTCTAACTATTTTTTTTTTTTCAAAAAACAAATTACATATGAATACATATTATTTCCTATTGTATTGATTACTCTTTTTGAATAGACTCTTCTACACTAAAAATTGTTATTATAAAAAGTTATGATCTCCAATGATAATCATTCTATTGGCTTTAAAATTTTATGGATGCAAATCTTCCTATTGTTATTTTTGTCATTGTTTCGTAAGTTGATTGCTATCAAATTTTGAATTACTTCATTAATTGTGGTTTTACTCGACATTGGGAGCATAATTTTATAAATATTTTCAAAAGAAATGATAAAAGTATGTAAACTAACAAACACTACTTTAATTAAAAACCAAACTATCACAAAATCATGTTATAAATTCATTTTTTTAATTATAATCCACATTTTTTGTTAATCTTACTTTTAAATCTACAAAATAAAAGAACATAAACTTAGTTTTTGAATCATCATGTTAACATATCCTAAAAAATGTTGTACTATAAAACATGCATATCAACCATATCATTACATCTAATTATATCAACATAAAAAGTAGAATTTCATATCCCATTAAAAGTTCAACTAGACATTTAACATTTTTCAAGATTTCACAATTGAAAATACTTAAGAAGATGATTTTTTTTTAAATATATGCAATGACATGTAAATATGTTCAAATAGAAATTGTTCCATTCAATCACAAATAATTTGAAAGACAAACGCATTATGCATCAAAATGACTACTAACCAACTAAAATTTTTCAAAGATTTGTTATAATTAACTTAACATTTCCTCTGTCAGAAGATGAATAAAAAACAATATAATTAGAGAAATAAAGAATATAACAAAAATATACAACAACAGTACTAAATATGAAATAAAACATGTACATATCAGTCTATGTTGACATCACCCTCATTATCTTCCTCGCTTGGCATGATAACACTGTTGTTCTCAAAAATATGTTTTGATCTAGGATCGTGTTTTAATACAAACCACCAATCCCTATCCAACACATTCGGGTAAAACAAAACTTGGTTCAGTGTTTTGGGAAAACATAAGTATCCTTAGCTTCATTCCACATCTTTCTAGAGTTGATACATATCATCCCACTATCGTGATCTCCCTTTACATCATTCCAATCAAAGGTGTCCCACCACTTGCACCTAAAAATAACACATTGGAAAGAAGAGAAGTCCACTTTAATGATCTCTTATATCTTTCCAACATAGCTTAATGTCCCTCGTATCAGGTTTTGATCGCGGTGGCTAGCACGAATAGATTGGTCGAACTTGACTTCCACTCCACATTCTTGTGTCATGCATCCATCATCGACATCCTCTATGAAAAAATGATGTCCATATGCCCACATAGATGGGAACAAATGCACCTATAAAAAAGTGAAAAAATCACAGTGTCATGTGTCTAATAATTCGACCAATAAAATATAAAATATAGATGTTATAGTTCAAATGTGCATTCAAATGTTATAAAATGTACAAAAAAAGATTATTACCGAGTTGTTGCACCCAATCCCTATGTTTAGTGCATCCTCTTCAGCATGCAGGTAACGGTCGGAAGCACTGTATTTCTCTTTGACTTGGTCAACAACCCAACTATTGGGGCATATCATTGGCATATTTTCTTTTAAATGATTAGGATAAGGCACAATTCTACCATTCAACTGTCTAAATGCTTTCCTATCATTGTCCCGTTTCCTCCTCTTCTATTCGTACAATGCGACCTACGACTGTGTTGCCTCCAAATTGTAAACAATGAATTTATTGATGGCATCAATTTATGAATTCGTTGATGTGTGTGTGTGTATTCATGAAATCAAACCAACATATAGTAGTACTAGATCAAAATATACATTATGAATTTTAGTGTGATTAGTTACTGTGTAGAAATTTGACAAACGATAAGTCACTTACTCTTTATCAAGCACCTTTTTTTGTTTGTTTGTAGAAGCTCCCCTTCTCGTTTGTCTTCATCCCTTTCGTCATCCCAAATCACCGCACCAGGTGTGTTTTCTATATGCTTGATGTACTCACTGGCATAATAGAAAGACTCATATGATATGTACCCCTCTGCCATAGAACCCTTTGTATTTTCCCTTTGTCGAACGAATCCTTTCAATTTCTTCATGTACCTCTCTAAGAAGAACATCCAACGATGGGAGACCACTCCAACTAATTCAACATCATCTACTAGGTGAATTATAAGATGAACTTGCAAGTCCATGAAACTCGCCGACATTTCCTTCTCAAACATGCAAACAATCTCAACCATCTCTTGACACCACCGTGGAATGATATCCATATGAATATCCTTTGATGTGATCCAATGTAAAAATGAAAATAATTTAGATATGGCATGTTTTAGGTCCTGGGGGGAAGTCATGGTTCACACACCCACACACCAGCAGAGGATAATGACACTACAAAGTAAACACATACAAAATTAATTATGTTTTTATCCTATAGCATGAATTTATAAAACAAATAATAAAATCATGTTTTTTACATACGTACTCTTAGAAGGTTCAAATGGTCATGTGATTTTAACCCTGACAAATGGTCTTCCACAGTGAAGTTGCACCGTAGTGAAGACCCATATAAAGAAGGCACCTTCACACCCAATATAACTTCCTTTTCCAAAGAAAGATCAAATTTCTTCAATATCCATGGGACATCACCTTCTTTGAAATACCTAGAGGGACCAACCTCTCCTCTACTTTATTTTCTTGGACATTGTCTCTTTTTACTTTTTGAATAAATAAGATCTCTCCTAACAACCAATGTGTCACTTTATTTTGATGATATGTGCCTCCATAAAGAAGATGAAACATGTTTAAATATATGCATGGGATCTAGTAAGTGGGCAATCTTAAGATGCTCCCAATATGGGAGCTCATAAAAGATGGATTTCATTTTCATCCCAATGGGAAATTTCTCAACATAGGTGTTGAATAATTATAGATCATCGAACATAGGCTCCCCATTTGAATCAAATATTTTTGTAATATCCTTCTCCTTCTCTCTCTCATATTCTCTAATCCATTCTATCAGTGTCATTATTGCAGTCCTTTGGGATGTCTTTGGTTTACCATTGAAATCAGATCTTGTTCTTCTATAAGGGTGTTGTTCTGGGAGAAATAACCTGGAGCAGTCATACACTAGCTTTCGTAGGTGGTTGGACCACCTATCCTTTAGAGAAGGTCCACAACATTTACATCCATAATAAAATTTTGTTACAAGACTTGTGAAATTATTAATGTATACAGTAGAGCATGTTATTGTCGAAGTCTAGAACAGTCGCAACAAATTAAATATGCCAAAAAATATGGTTATGTATATAAACAAATCAATAAACATGTAATTTACCAGAGCAAACTCCTAAGCCTGGATAATCATGTGTGGTGTAAGAACATATGCCATACAATGTAAAATTCCTCTCTGTTGTTATGGGTCTTGATACATTGTATACATGTATCCCTTCCCATAATTCCTTCAATTCATATACCGATGGTTGTAGGTAAACATCCATATTCTTCACTTGTATTCTACCAGGGACTATAAGAGCCAACATAAGAAGTTCATTCTTCACGAACAACCATGGGGGGATATTGTTATTGATCACTACTACAAGACAAACATAATATTTGGTGTTTTGGATGGAATATGGGATGACGCCATCCATGGCCATGCTGAGTCGCAGACTTCGTACTTCATCCTTGAATTTTTCGGGCCATGTATCCTCTATATGATTCATGGTTATTGAATCTGTTGGGATTCACATAAATCTCGACTCACTTTTTTGCGAGGCATGCCATCCGTGCAACATAGATAATTCTTTGCAATAAAAGATCCCTAGAATCCTTTGGATTATAGGCATGTGCCTCAATATCTTATGAGGAGGACCATGTGATTTACCCTTTTTATTTTATTTATGATATCTAACATGCCCACATTTTAGACATATCTCTTTGTCTGCATATTCTCCTCTATATAGAATACAATCATTTGAACATGCATGATATGATGTGTACTCAACACCCAATATTTTTAGCATTTTCTTTGCCTCTTTGTAGCTACTGGGCAAGATATTATCACTCGAAAGAACCTTATCTTTGAATAACCTGCAGTTAGTGGGCAATAGAAATGTACAATGTTATTTAACATTCATAAAATCTATCATTTTTAATGTTGATTGTGTGAAAATATTTCTCAAATTCTAATGGACTTAATGATGATCAATTACCTCAATATTGTCGAGAAACATGTGTTTGACATGCCAAACTTTTCTTTCAAGTTGTACAGTACCATTGTTGTCCCCAGTTGGGTAGAATTTTACCAGATAGGTCCAAAGATAGGGGTGGTGGAAGCAGATTCCATACTTTCGAATAAGGTACAATGATATGAGCATCATCCCCTCACTCATGGTTCTGGAATGAATCTAACAACATTGTCTCCATGGAAGTTGTATCCCATAAATAATCATCCATACCAACCTCTATTTCATTGACTCCATTGCGAACTTGTGAAGAACTACTATTGTTGTATTCATTCATAATTGGTGAATCTGGACGTAGTGGGAATTGAATAGGTCGTTGATTAAACCATTCTTGGTATGCTTCCTCTCCGAGTTGTGCTCTTATTGCAACCTTCTCTTGATTTGACATTATAGTGGGGTGCAACAGAAGATGATAGGTAGGTCGTTCATCATCACTAGAATCCTAATTTCAAAAATATTTAATATTAGTACATCGATGATATTAGTAAACACAATGCAATTGGTTTGTTCAAATCACATTATACAAAAAAATTATTACCATCGTTGACCTAGGATTGCGGCTAGAATATGGCATGTTACTATTGGCAGCATAAAGTGGTTGTCCATTTTCATCTACCAACTATTTGCGGTATGTTTCTCCTGATAAGAGTTTCTGACATTTTTGAATTGGTACTGGAATATTATCTGCATCTAAACTTGATTCAGAATCAGTATCCTACAAATTTGGATACATTTTTATTCAGATTGACATGGATAACAAAAATAAATTCGACTAGATAATCGAAATATAAATAAAATCTGAACTTACTCAAGATGAAAAGGGAGAACTCCGCAATGGACTTTGAACAATATGGAATGGGATGGAATTTGAAAAATTGGCCATTTGAAATTGTAAGGTTATCTCCCTGCATTTGAGAAAAATCAACAGTAAATTATTTTTAAGAATAAGGTGACTTTAAGCGCAAATTGTATACTATGATGTACTGCAAGTCATGTGGATGCATCATGAAAAATAATTTAAGATGAATATATTACTTTTTGTGCAAATAAAAATTCAGATAACTTTGAAAACATAACGGTGTGTTACTATAACAAACACACACAGATACATCTATAACATTGTAAAGCATTGGGCGTTTATATAGGCATCGCACCGATCCCATGAATTCAAATAATAATAAATAAAAATATCCAATATCGGTGCTCCAAAACTTTAAAACACACAGGTGTGTCGTATACATATCAACATCGATGCGTTAAAGTAATAAATGCTCTGAAGTTTCAAAAACAAAAGCGCAACTTTGTTTTTTTACAATTGAAAAATGAGTGGGAATTTAAAATATAATTTCATAAAGTCATTTAAAGAGTAAAAATCTATTCACTATTTCATTATTTTACCAAAAATTACAGTGGAAAGATTTGCAAGAGAGCCATATCGGAGAGCACTGTGGAGCAACATAATTTTTTAGAACGACATGATTTATTCAGAAGATCATAATTTGAAGGTAACTATGGTAATTCATTTAAAACAATTTTCATAAATTCTTTCATGGGTATTAAGCTATTCAGTATTTTATTATTTTGCCAAAATTTACAAGGTACAGATTTGCAAGAGAGAGATACAGGGGAGAATTGTGGAGAGACAAATCAATACTTTTGAAAGCAAATTTATTTGGAAGATCAAAATTGGAAGGCTATGGTAATTCATTCAAAACCATTTTGGAGCAACAAAATTATTCAAAAAATTATAAATTGAAGGGTTTTGTGATTCAGACAAAAAAATATAAATATAAAAAAAAAACAAAAAAATTGTATACTTACCTTAAACCCTTGCTTTTTCTTGTTCATGTGACTGCAAAACTTCAACTTAGGGTTTAACTCCCTCTATCACTTCATAATTATTTCTTTTCATTTTAGGTTTTTAGATTTAATGGGTTTGTGTTTCCATATAAAAGGTGTTTGACATGTGATGCATCGAATCCAAACCCTCTCAGTCATGTCACGTTTTTTTTAAAAACAGCTTCAGGTAATCCATGTGTCTTATGTAATATAACGCACTGGTGCGCTTACAGATACAAACACACTAACTATGCCGCAAATATTAAAAAATGTGTTCATGGATGTGTAAATTTATTTGTTTATGGTATTTTTTATTTTTCGTTTTTGTTTCAATTGGAGCGGTGTTGTTAATGATACCTATCGCACCGTTGTAATTTAATGTTTTTTAAAATCTTTTTTATTGATGCATTTTTAACATTAAACACATCGATGTTGTTAACGATATATTGTGCACCGCTCTAATTTATTGTTCTTTAAATATTTTTTATAGTGGTGTGTTTGATAACATGTAACACATTGGTGCTTTAATATTAATACAACGCACCGAGATACGTTTTTTGGTGAAAATTATGTGATTTATTTATATAATATATTTAAATATTCTATATTGAACGATACGGGTTGTATATTGATAAAAACAAATGTATGAGAATAGTTCAAGTAACAAAAATTCTGATGGATACAAAGATAGCACATCCAAAAAGGAAAAAAAGGCAATTTCTTTGTAAATTCTACACAAAATTAATATGTTAAAAAGACAAGTTCTTTGTAAATTCTATACAAAATTAATATGTTAAAAAATAAATTTCTTTGTAAATTCTATAAAAAATTAATATGTTTGAACTATATGTAAGTTTAACTAATATGTATTGGTTAGTGTGTGTCATGCAGAGACATAAAATGAAGAAGCTCAATAAGATTCTTTTTGATCTGAGTGCAGCAGAGCATAAAAGCTTGATGGAAAAATTGCAAAAGGATGAACCAGGTGAATGAAAAAATTATATTTGATATGTTTTTGTTTTTTTAATTTTCATTAATATTTTACTTAAAAATATTAGATAACATGTTCAAAATAATCTATTAATTCACATATGTTTAATGTTCTATAGTTGGGACCAACAATGAAGGAATGGAATTTTTTCCTAAGAAAATAAAAACTATAGAAGATGTAAATGATGATGAATTGGTCCTTAACTCATCTGGAGTGGTGTTGGAAGTTAATGAAATGGGGAAAAACTTTTACAAAACTATGAGGGATATAGTGCAATGAACGTATAGACGTACTTTCCACTTACAATACATGAATCAGTCCAATGATTCAAAGAACTAGGTTATATCTAAACTACGGGAAGCATTTCCAGAGAAATGGTCAATGAGCACTGTCAGACTTGCAATAGCAAAAACATGCAACAACAAAAAATAATCATTCAAAAAGTAATATTCCTAAAAATGCTTAGAATATGTATATATTACTGCAAATCATTCCTAATTTATTAATATCGATCTTGTTATATTTGGTTTTCATATATCAATATAAAAATATTTAGTTGACATGTTACTTTTTTCAGGAAGATTATGAAAATCCCAAAGGCTCAACGAGCTGATATCTGAAATATGCCAGTATGAATGTTGAAAAAAGTGTACAAGGAGATGGTAAAATAAATGGAAATAATTGCATCGTAGGAGGATCCATCTCAACAACAACGTGCTTCAAATTTATGAAATCATTGAATTTTTCTATTAAGTACATATAAATAAATAATTTATCATTAATTATTAATTTTCAAGAATTTTCTTGCTGAAAAGAAAACAAAATGGAACTCATTCAGCACATAAAACAGAATGACAAGGAAGAAAATGGTTGATAGCAAAGTTTGTGAGTAATTGTTATTTCCTTATAACATTAACTTAAGATTTCATTTTTGTAGATTTTAAGTTGTTTACAATAGCCATCCTTGACAACAAAACATTCGACCAAATAACCCAATTCATGGAAGTAGCTCGAGCACGTCTGAAAACAGTTTAAGCGAAGAACGATGATCAATATATTTGGATATCAATTCAATCTATTGTATTTTTTGAAATAATTGTCTGTGAAAATCAGAAATTTTGTTGAATGTAATGGACATAGTACTATCCCAATTGAAAGACAAGGAGTTACCAATAAGGGTCCTATTTTGTATGACAAAGAGTCTCTTATTCATATACAATAAAAAAATGTTTTGTTTTGTTCTTTTGTGTTCTCCAATGTTCTTTTGAAATGTTACATCGCTGAATAAATATATGGATGATTAAATATTATAACGAAGAGATGCGAACATTGATGATATAACAAGATAATCCAAACATCATATCCAAATGCACTAATCAAAATTTAATTTATATGAATACTATTATAAGATATATGTCAATTTTTTGATAAACAATGGAATTAAAAAATAACAATAATTGTGCACTGTCATAGGTCAATGCTTCTAAAAAGAGAAAATGAAAATCGGTGTGTTCAATGATAAAAAGAATCGGTTCCTTTAATTATAACATGCACCGGTGTTGTAACATAATACACACCGGCGCTGACATAAATTGAAAAAGTATTGATATTAATAATATTTTAACCAAAAATTATAATAATAATACGACTTATCGGTGCGTTCAATTTATAAGCGCATCTGTGCTTCTCTTTCACGAGTCTGCATCAGAGCCTTCTTGACATCGTGCATCGGTCCTATTTATTTTTCAATGCACTGGTGTATGATATCATTAATTTTCCCAGTGCTTTATCCCTACTAAGGCACCGATGTGTTTATGTTTATAAGAGCATTGGTGCCCCATATTTCTTGGACATCCCCGATGCTTTAGTTGACATGTGAGAACTGAGGCTTTAAGTTCAAGAATGCATCGGCACTCGGTAT
This sequence comes from Picea sitchensis, assembly GCA_010110895.2. Taxonomy (NCBI): domain Eukaryota; kingdom Viridiplantae; phylum Streptophyta; class Pinopsida; order Pinales; family Pinaceae; genus Picea; species Picea sitchensis. The sequence continues at coordinate 22,066 of SNQJ01S0166131.1, read as the reverse complement.
CACAAATTCAATCGGTGCATTGATGTTATTAAAGTATCGGTCTGTAGTTTGTATAAATGCACCGGGGCTCCAATATTTTAGGACTCGTCCGATGCCTATTGTGCAATGTAGGCACCGGTGCGTTAATGTTTTAAGCGCACTGATGCATATGGTCTGTGAATTGCACTGCATGGAAAAACATCTGCTACAACCTTCTCCCACCCATATTTTTTTAGTTATAATGAAGTTTCGTTATTATCAAATGAATTGCATTCACATGCAAACTTGCATCATACAAGTTATGATAAACTGCTACAACTTATCATGCTCTCAACATAAATGCATACATAAGGATAAAACATGCATCTAGAACATAAAATGTAAGCCTTAATTTCTCAAGAAATCTAACCATTTCTTACCAAGCCAACTCAACGGTGATTTTTTCTGCTGAAAATCGTCCTCTTGTGAATCATCTTGACTCACATCAATGATGGAATCTCCTCTTCCATTCTTGCCAATCTCTTTATCCAACTGCTTCTTGTGTTGTTGATGAGTGGTTGGATGCAATGTCCAACATTGGTCAATGAGATGACCCCTCTTCTGACAATGAGTGCAAATCTTTTTCATCCTCTTTTCACGTTGTCTTTGCTTGTAAAGTTTCCTGAAAGCGGTTAATCTTTTCCAACATTTTGAAATATGATGGTTATATAAACCACAATATGTACATGGATTCTTTCTTCCATTTTTACATACAAAATTATCATGCTTAACATAATCAAAAGCAACTGAATGATAAGTAGAATTATACCTTGAACATTCACCTTTATCACCTCTTTGAGGAGGTGAATTTGAAGAGTTACAAGCTCTCCTTTGAAGACCAACAATAGTGTTCTTGTCCTCATCATTGTCACAACTCTTTCGTTTCACACATTTGCATTCATCTTGAACACATACTTTGCATGCTGGAGGGATTGAACTTTCAACAAAAGTTCTTGAACTTTCACCTTTATAGCCTTCTTGAGGAGGTGAACTTGAAACAAAATTTGTTCTTGGAACTTTTTCC
>SNQJ01S0166131.1:1852-21014 GCA_010110895.2 Picea sitchensis | reverse complement strand
TATTCACACATCTCTTTTTCAAAGAACTTAGATAATGAAGATGTATGAGAACTGCCAATGTTTGAAGCTTCCTCCATCCTTGCAAGATATCAAACTTCAACACAAAACTTGCACAAATACCAACAGCTAAATCTCAAGCTATCAATGGAAAATACATGAGAAAAACAAACTATGCTCTGATACCACCTGATCTGAAAATAGAAGGCTGACTTGTTATGCTATGCAAGCACCCTCTACTTCATTTAAAATAAAACTTTACAGGACCTTGCTTCATGTGTTAAACATATGCAAGAATAATTTATGTGCCAAGTTTATGTATCTTCTTTTAAATGATTATGTGTGAGGTCTTTGCACGATTAAATATGTTGTTTATCATAAATACAACAGCAAAATAATTGTAGCAAACAATAACCAGCAAACACTCACAACAAGAACATCATGATAAAGGAGTTCACCCCTCTCCAGGCTACATCTCCTTGAGCCTCCATCAATGGACTTGGCTCTCTGGGATTAATTTTTCAAAAATTCTTTTACAAGCTATTTCTCAACTCCAATGGAAAAAAATACTATACCATTGGGATCAGAATACATAAAACCCCCAAAAATGACTAATAAAACTCTGAAAACGGATCATGGCTCATCCGGGCATGACCTCTTCTACATGTGGCCTTAATATTCCCTAAGCTTCTATATGGAAAAAACATCTGTAAAAGTCCTCAAAATCCTCTGAAACCTGTCCCAATGTGTTCATAGCATAAAAATTAGCCAAAAATGAGTATTCAGTCATAGAAAACAAACTTGGACTCACCAAAACATGACCTCAATCAATGAAGGCTTCAAGCTCCCTAAAGCTTCTTGAAACTTCAATGGTTAAAAAACTGCAAAAGAAGTCTTCAAATGGCTGTGAAAACAGTGCCAATGGATTCAGAATGTCCAAAAACCCCTAGCTGGGCTTTTACGACACCTCATTTGGCCAAAAAATGAAGAAGATAGGCCTCTTACCATTCTCTTCCTTCAAGCTTGTTGTCTCTGGTTCGCCAAAACGCACCTCCTGTACATTGAACCAAGAACACATGCTTATTTAAGCACAAAAACCTGGCACCGGGAACAATCGTGCCAACGGTGTGAACTGTAGGACGGTTATGGGCACACCAGCCCCTAACCGCCCAACACTCGAGCATATGAAGGTCATATGACCTCGCGCATTGTGAAAAGGGATAACCATTAAAACCGTTTTGAAACCCCACGCGCTAAGTTTAAAGTCACATGGTGTAACACATATAACCGCGGGCTACAAGTTTTAAAAACCCCGCGCTATTTTACAAAGGGTATGGTCACATATATAAAACCATGTGACCGTGGCTCCATTCAAAACACAACTCCGTGTGCTCCATGTGATATGTGGTCACATGTAATAAACAACATGACCACCGGCCGGGACTAAGCCCCGGCCCGACCCCCCGCCAAATGCAACATGAACCAAACTTTAATATATATCAGTTCATATATACAACAAGGAACAATCGGTGGTACATTGGTCAGGAGGACTTTATGAAGGCTTTACATGGTGGGGAGGTCTAGGGTTCGAACCCCACAGACTCCAATATATTTTGATCAAACAACCAATATAACGGTGCCACGTGGTAGCCCATGACTGGGCCACGTGGCACCAAACCACCAACCACATACTACCACGTGTCAAAACACCATTTGACCACATTTGCCAATCAACAACTGCCATGTCACCACATTCCACATCAGCATATGGTCATACGACCCTGCCACGTCAGCCTGTACGGATTGCACAGTCAGCGTCCTTTTTTTTTACCTGTTTGACGATTCGAACATATCACGATATCTCTCGCTCCTGACATATGTTTGAGACGAAACGAGTTGCATTGGGTTCGTGATGACGAGGGCTACGCTCTTGTTCGTTTTGAGGCAATTCTGAGAATGTTTATTTTTGAGCTAAAATTTGACCCCTAGTCCAGATTTTGATCAGGGTGGAGGGAAATATAGAATACCCTCATATCCCCACCCTCATATACGAGGGTGGGGATGGGGGTGGGGGGAAATATAGAGTAAAACATAATGTTAAGAAAACATTATTCATATACAAGGGTGAGGGTGGCGGTGGGGAGAAATATAGAGTAAAACATAATGTTAAGAAAACATTATAGAGACATCGTCATGCTAGCCTTTCCTTTTGTTGCATATTGATAGATTGTAGTGGCATGAGAGAAAACCTTTTTCTTTGGGTTAAAAAATATATTGAATAGACGAGTCTATTTGCTCATGGTAATCAACAATAAATTGATGATCTAGTTTGGCATGCCATTATAAAATTTGGAGTATTTATTCAAGTAGCTAGTAGTGTCTTTACTCGATCCAAAATCCACAAGCACTGAAGTTAAGTCTATTCATTTGGCATTCGTTAATATGAATTTTTTATCCTTTGATTATTGTTTTCATTGGAATGTTGTTAATTCCAGATTCTGTTTTTTCATGGAATGATGTTCCTTTGTTTATTCTTATTGGGTCTTTCGGGCCTAAAACTAGGATTACTCTAGAAGAGTCCCCATTTAAAACTAAGATTACTCTAGAAGAGTTCTCATTTCTTCCAAGGTATTCCATATTTACAGGGGAAAAAAAAATTCTACGACAAAAATGGCACCGCTAACTACACTACCCAATGAATTATTAGAGATAAAATTTTAAAAAGATCATAAATATTAATGATAATCTATATGTACTAATAAAAATAGGGCAAATTCATATTATATTGAATGCATTTTGTGAAATTGAAATGATTCACATTTGATTAAAAAAACCATTAATTATGTGAAACATGATAATTTTCATTTTCATATTATTTATTTAATGTTTCTATCGAACTTTGAATAATTTGTTTAATTATTTATATAATTAATTTCAATTTTCACATTTTATATTAAAAATTAAAAATTATATGTATTTATGTATTTATTTTAATTTTAATTATTTATATAAAATGTGTATGGTTGAGGGCGAAATTTGCTTAATTAGTTAGTTGTGTACAATGAAAATAAGTTTGGGTTCAATGAAGCTTAAGATAGATAGGACAAAAAGGTATTATAAAATGGAATGGTATGCGTGTCATTATAAATTTAAATAGTAAATAAATGTTTAATTAGTTATATGGAAGAAATAAATAATGAGAATAGAATATATATTATGTTGGATGTTGAAGATAGTATGTATATTGTATTATTTTACTGATTGTTTTGTTATTTTGTCCTATTTTAAGTAAGGAAGAAGGTTAAACATTTTAGGTTTTCAAAAAAAAAATTGTTTTTCATCACTAGAATTCAACTCGACAATTTTTGTTGAAATTGCAATTTTGGATTTGATGAAATCGTTGTTTCTGATGAAAAAATGGATTCAACACCCTCTAATACCCCTACTACAATATTAACATGTCATATCTGCAATTCCATGGATTCAAAATGATTCTTTTCAAATTTCAAGTCAAAGTTACTACAATTTTTCCTTCCCTATAGAAAAAGGGTTAATTTGTGGTGCCTTTAGACTATTCTTTCCAACCTCCAAGTAAGTCATTTCTTGTTACTTTTACCATGTTCGCATGTGAACACATAAATATATCATATTTAAAAATATGCATTAAGCGCAAATAACACCTTCTAAGCAAACAACCTCTACAATGACACTTTAACTTAGCTTAGTGTTATGAACCAATGGCTTAACAATGATAAAAACGTCAATGAGTAATAGTCCACTTCGAGGGGGAAACCTCCTTTTACAATATATTGAATGTACAATATGAGATTATGATATTAAGACTAGGTCTCCTTGGTATATATATAGGAGACAAATGGTACATATATAATGAAAGGGTGCAATGAAGGGTTATAGCCTACATACAAATATAACACTATAAATTCAATAATTCAATAAGGGGCTTAATAAGTGGTTTTATACATAACATGGGCCTTTGTCTAGGGATTAACATGCCCCTCCCCTTCAAACAAGTGTTGTCCTCATGATCCGAAAAATCCTTAGATGTCAATTTAACTCATAAGCATACATTAACATCCAACCTGATTTGGGAATTATGACCATTACTGACTATTTGCATCTATCATGTGAATCCATTTAGTTAACCAAACTTCATTAATTTTCACAATTAACTTGCGTGATTAAAATGTTGAAATGAAGTGAAGTAAGAACAACAAGAAGTCAAATGACACATTACACAAGTTGTTAATGGAGTTCACCAAATCTTTTGGTTACGTCTCCAGGCCACTTAATCCACGAACCACTTCATTAATTCTTCTTTGAAAAGAATTCATTCTCCCAACCCAGGACTAGTCTGCAAGGGAAAAAGGCTCTCACATAAAGTGATTATCCTTCTTCTCAAAGAGGTCTCACAACATGTGGCTAATTGTCCCATCCTAGAACTTACAAGGCTCTCTCAATAAGAACCTTTTGATCCACTACAGAAAACTCAAGTGTGGATGTCACTATCAGTTTCACCTCGGAAAACTGAAACTTTTGACTATAAACCCTTTATAGTTCCATATATGCTCAATGACACTACATTATAGACTCACCCATATTGGGACTGGCTTTCTATTCTGTTGCACAACCTTAGGTGTAATTGTCACCATCAACTCTGCCTCGTAAACTGATACTTTTGACTATAAACACCTTATGACTCCCATAGATGCCCAAGGGAACTGAATTACAACATACAAAAAGGACTCGACTCTGAGCTCCTTGGCACATGAGCTTTCTCATACAATAGAACTCAGCTTAGAGTTATAGCACAAAACTCACTTGTACAATAGAACTTGGCTCAGATTTCTTGGCAACGTAGCCATGTTTTCATGCAATGGAAAAGGTGTTGAGTTTATATAGCGAAGGTTGGGGGGTCGAACCCCACCCGACCTGCTATATTCTGGGTTGGAAATTAACTAAAACATAAATATTCTATTGATGTGGGCTTCCAAAAAGACACTTGTTGGTGCAATGGTCGGTACATTTGGTTGTTAACAAACCAGTCGAGAGTTCAAGCCCCGCTAACACCATACTTTATGCGGTATATTACATAACTAACACTTTAAACATAATGTTTCAGCTAACCTTAACAAGACCCATTAATGGTATGGTGGTTAATTCATTGGTTTCTTACTCCAAAGGTTACAGGTTTGATTCCCTTCGGTCGTTACATAACAAATTTTTTGACACAGGCAATATTGGGAAAATTCGGAGTGTCATGCGACATCATTTCATTGGTCCACATGTTTCCCAGTCACCTGTGACATTAACGTCTATACAACACCATGTCGACCTGCTACGTCATTCATCGTATGCCTAGTCATACTTCCATGTCATCCTGTCATACTACCACCTATACTGCCATGTCAACCTGTCGTACTGCCATGTTAATTGTCTGTACAGTGCCATGTCATCATCCATATAGTGCCATGTCAATATCCATACAATCCATGTCAACATATTTACAATCCATGTGTCACATCCGTACAATTTCACGTTAGCATATGTACTACCATGTGTCATCCTTCCAGTGAGGCCATATCTTCCCCATACAATGTCCATTTAAGTCCATTCAAGATGCGTTGGAAATCTCTCGTCGAACTCTATGCAATGTAAGAATTTTCATCAGCATTCAAGAATGTAAAATTTTGAGTTTTCTCAGATCCACCTGGATCACACCTCCCCACTGAAAGAAATTTTGGACCTCCAAAAAATCTGGACTACTCAACAACTAAGTAAGGATAAACTTCTTCACTTTTCTGGTCTCTATCCACTTTGTTGATATTCACTTCAAATTGATCTCTATCTTGGAATTGATCATTTTGGTGCTTTTCATGTCTTTCCCATCTTGGCTTGGCCCTCCTTTAACTGTCCTTGTACTTCTTGATGTATCTATTGGAGTCTTTGAATGAGACTCTTGTTCATCTCCTTTACTCACTTCCCTGAAAGAAAAATCCAAACATGTTTCCAAAAGAAACTATGTTGTTTAACTTTCTTTGCACAAGGCATTAAGATATACATCTTACATGGACATGGAATTAAATAACATTCATTTCTACTTATTTCACTCTTTTAATAATTACTCTACCTCCATACTTCATACAAAGAAGATTATTTCTTTCCTACTTTACAACAATGGAAAAATGATTTGGAGGTGCTACATATGCATGCTAAACTTGGCTATTCAAAAATGATAACCATGAATGTTCCACTTTAGGTTGCTTCCCCTTGATGGAATATTCCCTGGATAGGTGGAATTCTTCATGGGATTATTCTTTTGACAGTACTGGAAGAAGTCTCATAATTCTCTGTCTCTAAAACTGACATTGAATCTGAATCCAAGAACCCACTGGATCCAAGCACAAGATTTCCAAGTAGCCTATATAACCTCTCATATTTGACACAAAGCACTATTGTTGTGTCTTGTGTATCTCTCTCTGGATATATGAGCATTTTTCCATGTTGGAATGCAACTCCATATCCCTCATCCTCCAAAGCTGATACTGAGAGCAAATTTACCTTTAGATATCGAACAAATAACATATATGCCATCTCTAGATATCCTCTTGACTCTAGATGGAATGTCACACATCCAACCCCCTTCACTGCATGTAGGATATTGGTTCCACAACACACACAACAGTTTGAATCTATCTCTTAAAAGATAAAGAACAATGACCTCATTCCCATCATGTGGCAAGATGAGCCACTGTCCACAAACCATGTTTCAATGTCCTCATACACTTTACTACCAAGAAAAACCATCAGAGATAATTCCTTCTCGAAATTCTCATCAAAATCATCAACCTCAACTGATGTTTCTACCTGTCTCTTTGTAGGTTCCTTCACAACTTCCTTGAACTTCTTCGGATGAAGTTGTGGATGAGGTTGCCAACACTTCTCCATTCAACATCCACTCATATTGCAATGAGTGCAATAATTCTTGCCCATGCTCTTGGACAATGATTCCTTATTTTCATGTGGAATTGGAAGGTATTCTTCATGTCTTTCCTCCTTTTCGGTGGACATGATCAGATTCTTGTACAAATATTTCCTCTTTCGACACTTGGCCACACAATGATTACGTGATCGACAAAAAATGCAAGGGTACATATTCCACAAGGTTTGAATTGCATGATTATTCTTTTTATATTAAAATAAATATTTTAAGTCATCATGACCTTTTTCATGGTTGTCTTTAGTGCAGACTTGATGAGGAGAGCTTGACTTAGCTCATCCTTCAAAATGCTCATATCTCTTTGGAGATGACTTGAAATCACTATCACCATCATGGTTTGATGCGCCATCAACTTGCGAGCATTCTTTCTGCACTAACTTAGATTGTTTTGGAGAATTCTCCAACTTATTCTTTCCCATAACCCAATCTTGCATAATGAGGTTGTTCTACCACTTCTATGGGATTAACTATACCTCATCCATTAACTCCAAGGTCTTTTCCTTCATATCCCATTTTCATTAGCAATTTCAACCCAACACCTTTATTGTTCCTTTCAAATGCACCAAAAGAATCATCTTGATGGGAAGAATGTGAAATTGAAGAATTACTTCTATTGCATACCTCAGAAACAATTTATGGATCTGGTGTGAAGGATGGTTTCTTTAATCCTTCCTCACTATGGAACTTTACCAAAGCCTCTTTTGTGGCTTGTACCTGAAGTTGCAACTTTCACTTCTCATATTTCGATATGTGCAACAACCTTCTCAACTCAACATTCTCTACCTAAATACTCTGGTTGATCTCTTCGATCTATTGAAGCCATTCTCACTTCGATGCTTTTCCCATGGTTTTCCTTTTACAACTAAGATCTGCACTTTCAGACTAGAAGTATTCAAGTGTGCCTTCACCTTTATGAAAAATCCTTCGATGTCAATTTAACTCATAAGCATACATTAACATCCAACCTGATTCGGGAATTATGACTGTTACTGACTATTTGCATCTATCAAGTGAATCCATTTACTTTACCAGACTTCATTAATTTTCACAATTAACTTGCAAAATTAAAATGTTGAAATGAAGTGAAGTAAAAACAACAAGAAGTCAAATGGTACATTACACAAGTGGTTAATGAAGTTCATCAAATTTTTTGGCTATGTCTCCAGGCTCGCTTAATCCACGATCTGCTTCATTAATTATTATTTGCAAAGACTTCATTCTCCCAACCTGGGATTCGTCTACAAGGGGAAAATGATCTCACATAATGTGTCTATCCTCCTTCTCAAATAGGTCTCACAACATGTGGCTCATTGTCCCATCCTGGAACTTACAAGGCTCTCTCAATAAGGACCTTCTTATCTGCTACAAAAAACTTAAGTGTGGATGTCACTATCATCTTCGCCTTGGAAAACTGAAACTTTTGACTGTAAACACTTTATAGTTCCATAGATGCTCAATGGAACTACATTATACATTGACCCATCCTAGGACTGACTTTATGTTCATCTTCACAACCTAAGGTGTAACTGGAACCATCTGATCCACCTCCTAAAACTAATACTTTTGACTATAAACACCCTATGACTCCCATAGAGGCCCAAGGGAACTGAATTACAACATACAAAAAGGACTCGTCTCTGAGCTCCTTGGCACATGATCTCTCTCATAAAATAGAACTAGGATCAGAGTTCTGGCACAAGACTCACTTGTACAATAGAACTCGGCTTAGAGTTCTTGTCAATATATCCATGTTGTTGTTCAATGGAAAAGGCATTGAGATTATATAGTGGAGGTCAGGGGTTTGAACCCTGTTGAAATTTCGTTAATTATGTTAACATTAGATTTACCATAGCAATTTGAACTTCTTTTGCATGCTCATTTCTCCATAGGAAATGGTGCACCATCACCACCCAACCATAGGCACCTACTCGTGCCACCCCTGAGCATAACATATACATCATGGGAAACCCTTCTACACAAGGGGAGAAAATCCAACAACCTTCTTATAGAGAATATCACTGCCAAGAAAAAATGACCAAGAACAAGCTCTATCCACTAGAGCAAACCAACAAGAAATAATCCAACAACATAGGTGTATCGCACCCTAGCCAGAGCACTAGGGTGTCTAGCCTCCACTAGCGTACCACCAACAATACTGCAACAAACCCTAGCTAGAGCGCTAGGGTAGTTGGCCTTCACCAACGCATCACCAAGAGATAAGATAAACCCCAACCAGACTTGTGACATCCTTCCTATTACAGTTGTAGTTGCATTTGCATCTCTCTCCACCAAACATACACTGTAGATGAGTGAGAGAGTGTGTCCAATGAGGAAGGAGTCACCATTTTTTATAATAACCTGTCCAGTGACTTTTCTGGTAGGGCCAACCTGACCTTTCTAGAAAATATTATTCTGTTTATCTTATTCTTGTGGAGACAACTTTACTTCTGGATCAATATAATTCTTCTGGGGATTCTTTATTTATTTCAATGGTTTTATTTTGGCATCTTAGAATCTTAATCTATAGGAAAGGTTATCTAGGAGGTGAATATCTCCCACAGATACTAGAAACATCAACAAACCCCACCCGACCCACTATATTTCGAGTTGGCAATTAACTAAAACATAAATATTATATTCCTGTGGGATTCCAAAAATGCGCTTGTTGGCGAAACGGTTGGGACATTTGGTTTTTAGCAGACTGGTCGAGGGTTCAAGCCCTACTGACACCATATTTTATGCGGTATGTTACATAATAACTCTTTAAATAGAATTTTTAGGCTAACCGTAACAAGACCCATTAATGGCCTGGTGGTTAAGTCATTGGTTTGTTACTCTGGAGGTTACGGGTTTGATTCTCTTCGGTTGTTACATAGAAATTTTTTTGACATAGGACATATTGAGAAAATCCAGAGTTCCGCGTGGCATCATTTCATTGGTCCACGTGTCACTTTCCGACTGGTCCACCTGTTGCACAATACCTTTACACATTAGCATCTAGCCAATGCCACGTCGACCTGCTACATCAATCATCGTATGCCCAGTCATCTTTTCATACTACCACATCAACCTTTCGTAATGCCACTTGTACTACCACGTCAACCTGTCATACTTCCATGTCAGTTATTTGTACAGTGCCACATCATGATTCGTACAGTGCCATGTTAGCATCAGTACATTCCATGTTAGCATCTATACAGTCCATGTATTGCGTCTATACAGTGCCATGTCAACATATATACTGCCACGTGTCCATCAATACTACCACTTGTCATCCTTCCAGTGATTCCATGTGGCATCCATGTCATCATTTTTCATGTTTGGCCAAAACTTCAAAAGGTCATATCTTCCTCATACGACATTTGTTTGAGTCTGTTCAAGTTGCATTGTAAACCTATCATCGAGCTCTACGCAATGGAATCATTTTCATCATCATTTGAGATTGTAAATATTTGAGTGTTCTCAAATCCACCTTTATCACACCTCCCCACTGAAATAAATTTTGGCTACAAAAGTCCAGATTACTCAGCAATTAAGTAAGGATCAACTTCTTCACTTCTCTAGTCTCTATCCACTTTTTAGATATGCACTTCAAACTAGTCTCTATCTTGGAACTCATAATTCTAGTGCTTGTCATGCCTTTCCCATCTTGGATTTCCCTCCTTTAACTGTCCTTGTACTACCTGATGTATCTGTTGGAGTCTTTGAATGAACCTATTGTTCATCTCCTTTACTCGCTTCCTTGAAATCAAAATCCAAACATGTTTCCAAAAGAAACTATTTTGATTGACTTGCTTCTCACAAGGCATTAAGATATACATCTTACATGGACATGGCATTAAATAACAACCATTTCTACTTATTTCACTCTTTTAATAAGTACTCTACCTCCATGATTTATACAAAGAAGATTATTTATTTCCTACTTTACAACAAGTAAACATAGAATTGAATTAACAAGTAAAGAAGCATCATGCAAAAGAGGTAAAGAATTACATGCTTCGATAGATGCAAACATGGGAAAAAAACTAGGAATATGTACTCATAATAAAAACAAAATAATCATCATATCTCTATATAATACATCATAATAGAAAAAACCCCTTTATAATACTACCTATGTGTGCGTGTGTGTGTGTGTGTGTTATAGCAAGATTTGCCTCACCCTATGCAATGTTGCACAGAAGGAATTTTTCCATTTCCCTATGCAAACTTATCATCCATGTTTATAAAATCCAAAGCTAAAAATAAAAAAAATTCCACATGTACGCATCTTGCCTACTATATAGCATGCGTATACGCGGGCTGATCCACTACAACCCGCATACATCGGGATTTGTGCCAACAAATGAAAATTAATGTCGGGTTTCCATATCACGACAGGAGATCTATGATCGTCGAACTTCCATATACTGGAAATGTTCCGACTCGACCCTTTAGTTCCATTTGAAAGCTATAAATGGGCCAATTCCGAGCTATGGAAAGGGGGAGAAAGAATTCAAGTTTGAGAGCAAAGTTACTCTGGAGAAATTATTTACTTCATATTGAGTTTGCATCCCTTTGTCCTTTAAGTTTGAACACAGTGTTCAACCCCCAAGCTCTTTCCTTATTGATTGAGAACCTCATTTTCTCTCTTCTATGAGATTTCCTTTGCTGGAGGATTGAAGTGGTGGAGGCCAAGCTGGAAGGAACTTAATTTCTCAGTTTTGAACTATGTCGACACGGAAGTCTGTAATATTTTCACTTATGTTGATCATTTATTAATAGAAATACTCTTTTCCCATCCAATTGATACCTTGCAAATATTTGAATTGTTATTCCATGGGCGTATTTGTCATGTTTATTAATGGATTATGCTATTGAATGCGCTAACATCAATTATTATCACCATATGCTTGCTTTGCTTGGTCGTTGAGGACTAGTTGCAGGTATATTTTTGTGGGTCGAGTGCTCAATGGTGGACTTAATCAAACGTCTGGATGAGGCAGGCCTTTTATCTTGTCTTGTTAGCATATTTCTTTACATAGCATACTTGAGAATAGAGTTTATTTCTGTAGTCATTTCCATTCGTTGTGGTTTACCCTAGCCATAGAGAGATTTCCCTCGTAACATAATTGGCAACCATATTGGGAATGAATCTTCTTTCTTAGGGTTTGGAGTACTTTTCTCCTTATATTGCTCTCGTTCCTATTGCGTTTCTTGTTGTATCATTTCTTGACAGCCTCTGTTCACTCTGGGTTTGAGTTTTTCATTTTTCTCCCTTGCCTGGCCTTATTTTTGAAAAATATATGTGCTTTTTGGCTTGACAGTCGCGTACATACATGGGTTGTCCCTCTGCAAGCTATGTACATACGCTATGCTTTCCTAAACAGTCACATACATTACATTTCCTTGCTTGTTTGCTGGGTCGGGTGGTTGCTGGGTGGGATTTGATGTTTGTTGAGTCTTCTTAGGTCTCTGTAGTGCCTGTTAAGTGCTTGTGGGATGACAGGAAACCTGTCTTTGGTTGAATTTTTGGGCGGAGTATTTCTCATCATCTTTTCATTTTGATTGTCCTTGTACATTGGGCTGGGTGTTTTGATACTTGGTATCCTGCTTGAGTTATCACTTTCTATACACAATAGAGTTTATATATCAAGTTGATTTTCAGTCCATGCATTTTCATTTTTATTATATTGAAAATACAAAAATATTAGGCATTTTGCATTGCTTGGCATTTTGGTCTTTTGAGTCCTTGTCATTAGCTTAGTGCATGGAATGAAAGATTGCATTTTTACTTCAGAATTGCAGAGTTGAAATTGAAAATTGCATTTGTTATTAGAAGCATATCATTCATTGAAAGTTAAAGTTAGGACTTTGCATTATATTCATATTGACTTTTCTTCCAGAGTCATAACATCATGAGTTTCACTACCATACCTTTTTGAGTAATCACGACCACTAAAATTAATGCTATAATTTAAAATTGATTAGTCACGATTTTATTTTCTAGGGTGCACAAACTAGCTTAGGATTTAGTGCCTTGGAATAGGATTTTGTGAGTAAAGTTCTCCAAGGCAATTAAATCAACATATGTGTCTGAGAAAGGGAGTGGAGAAATTGATTGTATAATTGGTAATATTAGGAGGCTCTGCTCACACCAGAGTTAATCACGAGGTCATGCGAAGTTGGTTGAAGGGATATCCCCCCGATACCTTCTTAGCGTCAGAGATATTTTTGGGTATCTATTCGTATCTGGGGATCTTGCTAGTGCCTTTACCTCCGTGAGAGGTGGTACTTTCAAGGTTTTGGGCTTTGCTACCCTACCCATACAGTGAACCTAACTTACTATTGCTCGCTTATGCATCAGTTATATAGTGGTTTATTAGTTGCTTGACTTAGGTGCCACATAGGTTACTTGCATGGGTTATTCTACAGGTACCCTGGGTCAGATAAGGGTTAGACAACACATAACCTTTATGGAGGATTACCTCTCTGGGGGGATCTGACTGACTGGTTGTTAATCCCACGAGGGCCCTTATAACTGATTATGTTACCTCTGATCTTTAGCAGGGAGTCTCAGGCCCCTCTTGGGTGAGACATACCTTCTTTAGGGAGGGAGGACACTTTCCGCCACTTTACCCCGTTTGTGTGCATATGGGCCATTTGATTTTTGGTGTGCTCTTTGATTACTAGTTGGCCTTAGGAGCTTTTACTCAGATTTCATTATCATGGATAGTGGAGTTCCTTTGGCTTCCTCATTTACTGCTACCCCCCCATGATGTTCACTCATTTTATGGGGGGGAATCTGTCTGCTTTTCATAATGGTATGCAGAACTATGATGCTCAGTCTGCGCCTTGGGTCTCTAGTCATTTTCCTACTGATATGCCTTCACCTTTACAATCCTCTCCCTGGTCCACTTATATAAATCCTAGCATGAAATTTGGGGGAACCATGTCCCCGATGCCTATGTCTTCGTTTGATATGAGTCATTTCTCTCAACCAATTCTCACTGTGGGAGGTTGGAACCTCCCCTCTTATGGATCCAGTCCTAGATATGCTATTTCATGAGCCAGTGCTCAAATGGGTGTGTATTCTACTTATTACACCCCATCCATGTATCCTTCATCCGCCATGCCTACTCCTTTGAACAATTTTTCCATGGAGGTTCCACACATATCCTCTGGTCTTTCTTATGGGGAGAATCAGTTTTATGGTTCGGGCTACCCTCTTTATGGAACCCGTTCACAAGGGGGCAACATATATCATCACTCGAATAATTCTTATCATACCTCTGTCTCTTCGCAAACTTTAGTGATGATTCCCGTACAAGCCTCTTCGGACCAATTTGACAGAGGATACTACCTTTCCATATAGGGATGAGGTGTAAACCAGGACCCTTCCTAGCCTGCAATGTTTCAAATTCAATCTTTCCCTGGACCTTTGTATCAAATTCCACAACTCACCGCTAGTCCAGTCACTTCCAGTCATACTGGAGCTCCATCACCAACCTCTGTCAGTCATGTTGGAGATGGTTCGACAACCTATACAAGTCATGTTGACAACCCACACCCAGCCACTGCTAGTCATGTTGGGGGAACCACTCTAGTCGCCATGAGTCTTATCAATGTCACATATCCAACCTCTGTACATCATGTAGGATATGACTCTCTCGCCTCTGCCAGTCACATTAATAACATGTCACCAGCCGTTGTGAACAACATTGGGGGCATCGAGAAGCCTAGACGTCTCAGACGTAAGCCTAAATTCCTTTGCAGGACTTGTGAAGGAGATCACCTTACTCGTTTGTGTCCAGCTACTGCTAGGATACTAGAAGCATGGGGCTCACCTAAGGGCCCTTCGGATTCTGAGGCATCTGTGGTTTCCCCACACCTTGTTTCTCCTTTGATTGACATAGCAATAATGTCGCTGCAATATTCTCTTGACCACGCCCTCGTTGTCGAGGGTGATGTGTCCTCTACCCTTGTTATCATGCATCCTGTTCAACCAATGGTCGAAGAAGTGGTCATATCAGTGCAATCCTTGGTCAATCCTACTCTCCTTGTGGAGGGTGATGCATCCTTCAACCATGTTGTCAGTATTCCTGATCCTGTACCTTCTGAATGAGAGAGAGTTTTACTCTCCCTGAGTTCTCTCCCTCATAGTCTTGAGGAGATCCCCTTCGACTGGGATGGTTTTGTGGGGTATCCAATGCCCCCTCCTATGTCTTTTCCTATAAGAGACATTATCCGATATATCACGGAGACGATAACCTTCATTATCACTTTATCCTCCTCGACTTGGAGAGCTTTGGTTTTTTCCAAGCTTATGTTGGATATTCGTAGGATGTTGACATTCCACAAAAGTCTGACACGGGAGCCTTGGTCTCCCCCATGAATTGCCTCCTAGAATCTCCCAAACAATTATGAGTTAATCTCTTTTCCAACTCGTCTAAAAAGAGAAAAGATTGTCGAGTGAACTTGTCTATTTCACACTCGTAAATTGGATTTGAAAGGACATCTATTTGGCACAATTTTATCCCTTTTTCACACCAAGTAGACTAAAATTCATAAAAAAATACATTTTTTGGCGTTAAGTTGTGATTGCATATCATGCCCTTACTTGTAGTATTGAGCCTATAGCCAATTCTCACTTTGTGTTATAAACCGTTTGCCTCAACAGTATTTGCATCCTCAACCAAGCAGAGCCTTGTTTATATCCTTCGCAATTTGACACCCTATACCTAGGAGGGAAAATTCCCCTGAGTGTCCATCTCCCACATGCATCTCCTTGCATTGAGAATAGGTATGTTCCACTGCTGGAACTAGTTTTTCTTACTTGCGACACTCGTATCCTCCTCTGTATCATAACATTCATTTGCCTATGAAAAAACAAAAAAAAACAGGCAGGAAGGGAGTATTATCTTGTATTGGCAGCAGTTGTGTCGCCTTTGAACAAAGCACAAAGTTATTGAGTCCATTTATCATCATATATTTCGGATTAGCATGGCCTTAAGAAGTTGAGCTCGTTACTGAGTCTTCTCTACCAACTCGTTACTATTCCAGTCTCTATAGATAATTTCAGTTATGCCTCCTGCATCTCATAGTTTCATCATTGAGTCTATGTTGTCGGAGTCTTCCATATGTCTCATGCTCTTGTTGAAAGGAAGTCTATCAATATATGTCAGCCACCCCTCAGAACTCTTAACTTTGCATATCGGCCATACCCTCAGTTTGTCTCAGAGTCACATGATATTGTAGTCCTATCATGCACCCTAGACCTACTTTCATCATTGGTAGGTAACCTTGAACCCAATAGTCGACATTTCATCATTGGTAGTTGACTGGGTGGTTTCCCATGTGTTTGATGGAAAGACATCTATTCACACAGTGGGATTTGTGTAGTGTCTTGGATGCCATTAGCCTTATTGGTGGTTTCCTTGCCTTTGTCAGCAGTTTTCATCATTGGCTTCTATTCAAAGGGTCTTTTTCGTCTACCGGTTGCACTTGGTACATGCTAAAGATGCATCCGGTCATTGGTTCATGAACATGTTCTTCGTTCAATTTCCACCAAATCATGAAGCTCATGCTTTGTACCTCGTGCTGACTGATGAGAGATTCCTTAATGCTCTCCTTTCAGTGGGTCTCCTTCCATCAACTTCAGCTCATCTATTTTGGAAATGAGACCTAGAGTCTTATGAGTACCTTGAGGCTTGCAGTCATTAGTGGAAGGTTCTCTTGCCATCGACAGTTGGGAATACATCAATGTCTCCTGATCGATGGATTCTTCAGGTGTTCAACACTGACCCCTTTATTCACACTTGTAAGAATGTACTCGATGCCTTGATACCTACTTTCATTATCGGTAGGTTGTCTCACGTTGGTTAACGGTATACCTCAATGAACGGTAATCAAACGATGTCTCATTGTGTTCGACCTCAACTCCTTTATTCACATGATGTAGACTTTCACCCTTGGTGGATTGTGTAGAAGACTTGAAGACATCACTATGTGGCCGCAAATTTCCTGAGTTGTTGCTTCCTTTTCATTGGACCAGTACCTATATGACTTCAGTGACCATGGGAGATCAGATTGTACTCCATTGTATACAGATATATTCAGATTGATTTTGAGACTGGTTCTACTGGGCCTTGTTCGTGACTATGAAAACTATTGGCATGTAACCGCATTTTTATTTGCCTATTCATGGCCATGAACACTTGTTTGGTATATTTTTACATGGATCTACAGTGTAATTTTATCGGCATCCATGTGTGCAAAGTCAGTACAAAATGTAATGAGCAACTATTTATTTCAGCTAGTTCCCCATCACTCCACTTCTGGGTTGTTTATAATGTATTTCGGCCATCGCAAATACTCCTCTAACCTCACATGTTAGGGGGCATCTATTATAGAAAGATTTGCCTCACCCCATACAATATTGCACAGAAGGCCTTTTTCCATTTCCCTATGCAGACTTATCATCCTTGTTTGTAAAATCCAAAGCTAAAAATACAAATTTTTCCACATTTACGCATCTTGCCTAGCATACAGCATGCATATACATGGGCTGCTCCACTGCAGCCCACGTACATCAGGATTTGTGCCAAAAAATGAAAATTAATGTCGGGTTTCCATGTCACAATAGGAGATCTATGATCCTTGGCCTTCCATATACTGGCAATGTTCCAACTCGGCCCTTCAGTTCCATTTGAAGGCTATAAATGGGCCAATTCTGAGTTATGGAAAGGGGGAGAAAGAATTCAACTTTGAGAGAAAAGTTACTCTGGAGAAATTATTTACTTCATATTGAGTCTGCATCCCTTTGTCCTTTAAGTCTGAACATAGTGTTCAGCCCCCAAGCTCTTCCCTTATTGATTGAGAACCTCATTGTCTCTCTTTTATGAGCTTTCCTTTGGTGGAGGATTTAAGTGGTGGAGGCCTAGCTGGAAGGAACATAGTTTCTTGGTTCTAAACCATGTCAACACGAAAGTCTGTAATATTTTCACTTTTGTCGATCATTTATTAATAGAAATACTCTTTTCCCGTCCAATTGATATCTTGAAAATATTTGAATTATTATTCCATGGGCGTATTTGTCATGTTTATTAATGGATTATTCTATAGAATGTGCTAACATAAGTTATTATGACCATATGCTTGCTTTACTTGGTTTTTGAGGACTAGTTATAGGTATATTGCTTTGGGTCGAGTGCTCAACGGTGGACTTCATCGAATGTTTGGACGAGGTAGGACTTTTATCTTCTCTTGTTAACATATTTGTTTACATATAATACTTGATAATAGAGTTGATTTCTGCAGTCACTTCCGTCTGTTGTGGTTTACCCTAGCCATAGAGAGATTTTCCTCGTAACAGTCTGTGTGTGTGTGTGTGTGTGCATACAATGGCGGTTGCTACAACTTGTAGAATGTTTTGAAAGTCTAGTTATACCACACCAACAACTTTATGTGATCTTGTAAATGTAGTTTTGTGCAAGGAATAACTCCAGACTTTAGCTATGGTAGTCTATGCCCAAAATCAATGAGCATATAGTACCTAAAAAACATTTTAGATAATACAAAGAAATGTGATTATGTATAATGTAATTGTCTTTCTATTTTCACAATGTCTTTTCCCTTCTCAAAATCACAAATGATTAGATATATACCCATCACTAGATCTATAATAACCACTTCAAAACTATAGATTTAATTTTTTTCATTCAACCTAAGGGTGTACATGCATATTATAATTCAAGCAACAAAGATATAAATTTTGAATTTAGGCATGCCAACTCTGATTAGTAATTCTTTACTTCTTTTTAAGGACTTTATAAATCTAAGTTTATTTAGGAAACTAGATATTTTCACGAGTTCTAGTTTTTCAAATTTGAGAAGTCAAATTGTTACACATCCAAATCACTCAACTAGATAAGTGTCGCACATACCTCTCACTTGTCGCAAGTGTCGCAACTCCTGTACAACTTGTCGCAAATGTCGCAAGTTGGTCGTAAGAGTGTCGTAAATACTGTTGAATCATGTTACCTCAATGACGACATCACAGAGGCACTTGAAACATCTCATTTACTCAATTTGAAGGAAGAAAACTAGTCTACTGAGGTCAAACATCTCTCAATACCTTAGAAGGCTTCATAATCAAGGTTTTGG
>SNQJ01S0166130.1:0-14354 GCA_010110895.2 Picea sitchensis | reverse complement strand
AGGGTTTGACTCTTTGTTTGTTCTCTGCAAATAGGTTGTAACTTTGCATTTCAATGGTTGTTTACATATATAGGTTTCTTTTCTTGCAATTCATTTCATTTTAATTTGAAAAATCAAAATAAACATAGGCATATAGATAGTTGCATTGCAATTTTTTTAATTGTCTGTTATAGTCATGGACCATTTCATTTTTGCTATTAAAGAATGCTCATGTAGGTTAGATTTGCATAGATCCTGTGTGAGTGGCATAAATTAAAAAAAAAAAAAACCCAATATTGGTCACTTTAGCTACCAACCTGTTCGTTGCTAGTATAGCTAATTGGTCGCAAACATCAACATGTTAGTCACTTTAGCGACCAACCTATTAGTCACTAGAGTGACCAACGTATTCATCACTAGTATAGCCAATTGGTCACAAACATCAACGTGTTGGTTTCTTTAGCGGCCAACCTGTTAGTCGCTAGAGCGACCAACCTGTTCATCGCTAGTCAGTTAGTGACTAACTGATCCTCCTTCTTTTGACCTTTCTAACTGATGGTTTGGTTGCTCTAGTGACTAATATTCATCATTCTAGCGACTCATAGTGGTTTATTGACTAAGTTTGCCAGGGTTGTTTTGGTCACTCTTGCGACTAATATTAGTCATTTGACCAACTAACATTCGTCGCTAGCCGAACCTTTCCCTATTGTGAATAGGCTTCTTTTCCTGGTCGCTAGACCGGTGAAGATCCATGTGTGGTTGCTAGACCAGTGAATTAATTCCGATGAATTTTTTTTTTATCTTTGTCGCAAAAACGACTCTATGCCGACGAAAATTTGTCTCTACTTCGTCGCAAAAACGTTCAAATTTAATAGTGAGAACGTATTTAATGGAATTTGCTATTTTTAGAGGAGGTTGACCCTTCCAGTGGTCAAACTCTCGAATTGTAACTATATAAATACCATAGCAGTGGTTAGACAAAATATAGCTAAGGATTTTTAAGACTTGTGAGGAATTGCTAGAATCATTTTTTGCAATGTAATTCAAGACATTCCCACATACTTGTGCAAAACTGTGTTTTTAATTTAAATGTCAGAAGCGTGTTGATTCAACTCGTGATTCATTGTTGAGAAGTAGCCATGACCTGCTGGGGGGCCCACTGTGGTCTGGTTGAATAGTTAGATAGTTAACTTGTGCAATTTCCATTTCTTTCATTTTCTTGTATATGTGTTTTTATCATTTTAAGAAGTTGTGTATTTGTTGTTCATAATTTAATTGTTTCAATTTCCTTTTTGCAGGTTACTTGTAAAGGATAGTTAATATGTTGTGTCTTTTTATTAGTAAATAGCTTGCAATATTAGCTACTAACCTTGTTGCATGATTAAATGCTAGTTTATATTTCTGTAGATGGAAGTAGAATAGTTAGAACAAAGTATTGAGTAAAACAAAGTATTCAATTAATGAAGAATATAGAGCTTCTTTGGCAAGGTTTCGATGGATGAATAGTTGCTAATTTTGATTTCTCAGTTTGCTTATCCAGTTTGCCTATTTAGTTTGTTTATTAATTTTCTTGTCATATGCTAAGATAGAAGTAGAATTGGAATTATGTTTTTATGAGTATTTCAATTTGCAATTTGAATTGTTAATAATAGGATTAGTCTAGCTTACTTCGTGGAATTTCCATTCTAGATCTAGATTGCAATTTTAATTCAAAGTTTGAGTTTGAGTTAAGTTTTTACTTATAAGTCTCTAATGGTATAAAATTGCTTACATTAGCATAAGAGTGCATTTGAATTGAACAGAATAACATTTTCTTATTGTTGATGATTAATGCATAAATTGAGAGATCACATGGATTTTCATGGTAGTTGATATTTCTTCTATAATGGCTAAGCTCTCGTTAGATTGCTTGATTCATACTTTTCATTTCGCTATAGAAGTTAATATTAAATTTATTTCTTTTGAGCTATCACTAATTGTTAGATGTCATTGTGATTTCATAAGACACCGAAGACATAATCATCATCATTATATTTGAAGTTTTCTTGTTATTGTAGATTAAAGAGAAATTGTTGATTAATCTTTGAATATTGTCATGATGCTTTGAATTCAATAGTTTAAGATTTCCTTTCGTAGAGTAGAAGTAATTATGAGTTTTATCTTAAGAATATAGTTCACTTGCATAATAGTCTGTTAATTATTGGTTGAGTAGTTTTGATTAGTTTACTTGCTACATAAGTTTTAATAGGGTAATTGCTTGTTTTTTTGCTTGTTTACTTGTTGTTGCTCATTGATTTTGAATATATTGATTAGATTAGTTTGTTGTTGCTATTGTTCATTAAGTTGAATATAGATGGATTTATTTTTCTCATTATATTGATTAAGTTAACTTGTTCAAAGTAGAGTTTTAATTTGCTTTCTTAGGACAATCCATCGATCCATTGTACAAAAGTTACTTAGGGTGGATAGTTTAAGTTCCTTAATAGGGTTTGCTAATTGATAGTATTTTCTTAAGTAGATTATCCCTTAGATAGACCATTTCCTTAGTTAGAATATACTACCTCTAGCCTTTCTGCCTTGGCACATGTAGTGCTACAACTCTAAGTTTACTTACCCTGGGTTGACAATTTAATTAAGGGTTTTTAGTGCATATAGAACACCCTTCATTTTTGGCACCGTTGTTAGGGAGTTGTCTCAAGGTAGGAAATAATTAGGAGATAGATCATTTCTAAACCATAACATTATTTTGGTGGTGGGGGAACTTTAATATGAGAGGTAAGAACCTGTGCATCTGTTATAGCAGGTTCACCCAAACCCAATGGTAGTTTTTTTTTTTTTTTTTCTATCATGAATATACCTAGGGACCCAAAAGGTAGATACATTAAATCTAAATCAGACCTTTCAACCAAGGTTCCTTCCAAACTTTTTGGGGGAAGGAATGTTCCACTCATAAACTACGCAGACCAATACCCAAAAACAAGAGCTAGCTCAACCCAAATAGCTAAAGTAGTCTCTGAAGATACTAAGATAGGGAGCACTATATAATAGAAAATTGAAGCATCAGTAATAGTGGGACAAGAGACAAGACCACTCGAGCCTTCCACAGAACCAAACAATACAACCTTAGTTTTCTTACCACCATCAGGAGATCCTAACTTTGAAGACATCATAGACCATGAACAGGTGAATACTTTGTTTGGTAGTTCAACCAATATAATTGTCTCTCAAATTGACACAGAAACTTTGGCACCAATAATCTCAACCAACTCGAGTAGAGTCCTAAAAATCCAAGCAGTAGGAAGACCTTCCCATCAGAGGGATACCTTTCTTAGACAAAAACCTTGGGATACCTTGTTCTCTCCAAGGATAAAACCCCTAAATAATCCCTTTTTGGAAACCAAACCAGTATGGATGATTAGGAGGATCACAACAATGTAAAAAATGAGGAGGGAGAAGAAGCTGGAAACCAAACCGAAACTACCTTCGGGTTTCCAATTTTGGACACCACACTGAATGTCAATACGAAAAATATTCCCCTCTCAACACTTCCAACCTTTTACGGTAAAAGCAGTGAAGACATGGATACCTTCCTATTTGAGTTCGACATCTTGTGTAGGAGCTACAACTACTTACAAGATGCCCATAAACTAAAACTCTTTCCTGCCACCCTCAAGGACTCTGCACTAAGATGGTTCATGGGGTTGGGAGAATCCAGTATTAGGTCTTGGGAAGCCATGAAAGATATATTTCTTAATAATTACCAAGACTACTGCAAGAACAAGGAGTCTCGTAATGATATTTTAAAAGTCCAACAGTTAGAAGATGAGAATCTCGAGGATTATATGGAACGATTTGCTTATATCTCACAGAAATCAAAATACCATGACCTTCCAAATGATGCAGTTAGGGATATTTTACTTAAGGGAATTTTAGAGGAATACCTAGACATACTTAACTTGATGGAATTAGGTGACATATCCCATAAACCATTTGTTGAAATATATGAAATGTGTAAAAAGTACTCGAGGAGCAGAGATAAAATAGGGAAGAATGTTCAGGATCTTTACAGTAGAAACTTAAAACCAGTTAGTTCAGGTGGTATCACGAGAGTAGAGATAGGGAACCTTTTAGAGAATTTAAAAACATATATCTTAAGCACAATAGGTTCCCATTTGGACACCCTAAATATTAAAAAGAAACAAGAGGAGGAAAATGCAACAATGAGCATATATTTCCCAAGATGCAGGAGGAAGCATTCCTCAAGGGAATTCCCAATGGATAACATTTCAGTTTGTGGCTTCTGCACAGAGGACCACTCAACTGAAAAATGCCCATCATTTACAGGTTTGTTAGCCATGTATAGAAGTGGGAATCCCAGGGAGTCCTCTTATGCACCTAGGAGACCATGGTAGCCTAGGAATCAACCTACATACCCGAATCTACAACCTCAATTTCCACCCTATTATCAATGACCAAAATAGTGGAACACACCAAGTTGGAAAAAATGGTCTACATTGTACCAACATCCTTGGATTCAAGGATTGAGAGGAGGGCATAAACAAGGGAACCCTCAAGCTCCACCTGTCCCTATGCCCATCCATACTTATCCTTATTTCGAACATTCTGCAGCTTCTGCCAGGTTTTGTTCCACCACCTTTACCCCCTATTCCACAACAACAACTACAACAATATCAGAATGAAATCTCCCCAAGACCAACATTATTACCGGCACAACCAGTGTCCAATCCCAATAATAAGCCCACTCAAACTCTTCATAATGTTGAGATGCAGGACTTCCCAACATATGTTATTTCTCCTGTTCCATTGCAGGAGATTCAACCGAGGTCGGGAAATTTTTTGGACAGGCAGAGACCTTCAGTAGTCATCCAGGAAGAAGAAGAAGAGGAAACCCCCTAACAAACCAAATATGGCACTAGGTGGGAAGATGTTATTATTCCTAAGGACCAAGAACCCAAGCTTCTCGAAAATGAACCTTCACAAATTACGAAGGCCCCTCCTTATCTAGAAAGATTAGTAATCAAGAAACCTACAACCCAACCAGAATTTGACATCTTGAATGAATGGAATACTATTTGTGTCAAGATTCCCTTGCTACAAGCCATTAAGGATATTCCAATCTATAGTAAGGAGGTCAAATAATTGTGTATTAAGAAGCCAGGGAGGAAGCAAAAGGATCCTCCAACAGTACATTTGATAATAGAACTTTATGAGTACATATTAGAGAAACCTAAGGTAGAAAAATATGGGAACCCAGGAAATATCGTAGTGTCCATAACCATTAATTAGATTTCCATTGGAAACACTCTCATAGACCTAGGGGTAGCCATCGATGTTATGACCATTACTATCTTGGAGGAATTAAAGTTAAAACCTCTTCTTAGACCTACCCCAACCATTTTGGAATTAGCAGATAAGACCAGGGTTATACCTGAAGTAATTTTGAATGATATCATAGTTACTTTAGCCCCATGGGAGTACCCAGTAGACTTCTTTGTCATCCACTCAAAGGATCCTACCAAAGGCCATCCCGTTATTTTGGGAAGACCTTGGTTAGCCACAACCAATGCATTTATTGGTTGTAGAGAGGGAGAAATGACCATCTCAAACGAACTTTCTATCTAGAAGCTCACCATATACCCTCCATCTCAACATATAATGGAGAATCTATGGTGGCTTGAATTTCCATACGAGAATGAGTACTGGGAAGAACCCATATTGCCAAGTGATCATTTCTGGGCACTTCAGGAGCACACAACAAAAAACGTGCTAAGCCAATTTATTTCTGCTATCACGTGTGTTGATTTTCCACAATATTTTCCCTGATTTGAGTACATGTTTGGGGAAGAATTTCAGGAACAATTGGACCTATCCATTTTGTCTTTGAAATATTTCATCTTCAAGATAGACGAGTCTATCACATCTTATACCATGCCCTACGAGATTAGACGAGGAAAATTTCTACATATAAACTCTGGACTAGATGTGGACCAACATAAACAGTTACTAAGTATACTTAAGGAACAATTAGGAGCATTCTCTTGGGAATATACTATTATGAAGGGTTTACACCCTGACACATGTATCCATCATATATATACCCAGGGAGAAGTAACACCTGCTAGGCAAACCTAGAGAAGGATGAACCTAACACTCAAAGATATAGTAAAAGAGGAGATTCAAAAGTTATTAAATGTCGGATTTATTTATCCCATATCCAATAGTAAGTGGGTATCCCCGCTTGTAGTGTTTCCAAAGAAAGTCACTGAGAAATGTAGAATTTGTGTTGATTTTCAGGAACTCAACAAAGCCACTCTAAAGGATTACTTTCCTCTTCCTTTCATCGACGAAGTTTTGGAACCTTTGTATGGAAAGAGATATTTCTCCTTTTTATATGGATATAGTGGGTACAATCAAATTCTCATAGCACCCGAGGATTAGGACAAGACTACCTTTACTTGTTATTGGGGCACCTATGCTTATAGGGTCTTACCATTTGGATTGTGTAATGCTCCTGCCACATTTCAATGAGTAGAACTAGGGATATTTGTTGATCTTATTCATGATTGTATGGAGGTATACATGGATGACTTCACAGTATATGGAAATACTTACCAAGAAGCCTTAGATAATTTAGAAAAAGTCCTTATCAGATGCCAAGAAATGAACCTATCTTTAAGTCATGAAAAATGTAAAATGTTGTTGATTGAAGGAGTGGTTCTAGGACATCACGTTTCATCTGAAGGGATCAAAGTCGATCCTGCAAAGATTGAGGTCATCGTCAGACTTCCACCCCCCAAGACTCATAAAGAGGTGAGAATCTTTCTTGGACGTGTCAGATACTACCGACGGTTTATTGAAAATTTCATAAAGATTGTTGCACCCATATTTGTATTGTTAATAAAGGATTTTGATTTTCTTTTCACTGAGCAATGTCAAAATGCCTTTGAAACCCTGAAAGCTAATCTATCTGTGGCACCAATTCTTAGGGGGGAAAACTGGGCTCTCCCATTTCACATATCCAATGATGTCTCCAAAACTGCAATAGGAGGGGTATTAGGGTAGAAAGAAGACCAACAGTCCTATGCCATTTATTTTGTGAGAAATAACTTGTCCTTTGCTGAGTTAAACTACATAGTTACCGAGAAGGAATTATTGGCAGTAGTTCATGCTATCAATAAGTTTCATCACTACATTACAGGTTATGAAGTATTTCTACATACATATCATTCCTCCATTATATTTCTCATGAATAAACCCATAACTAATGGCCAAGTGACTAGGTGGATCTTGCTATTGGAAGAGTTTAACATGACCGTTCTTGACCGACCTGGAAAGGAGATTTTGGTAGCTGATTTTCTTTCAAGAATAAAAAATGAGGATGATGATATTTCTGTAGATGATAGTTTCCCAAATGACCACCCTTTTTCCCTTTTTGTAAATACCCCATGGTTTGCAGATATGGAAAACTATTTGGCTACTAGGAAGTTATCGTCTCATTTGTCACATCATGAAAAACGTAGAATTATTACACAAAGTGCTAATAACTCTTGGGTTGGTCATGAAATTTTTCATACAGGTCCATATTTTATTATTCGTAGATGTGTCCAAGAGGATGAGATACCAGAAATCCTACAAAGTTGTCATGATGGACCACGTGGTGGCAATTTTTCTGAAAAACGTACAACATATAAGGTGTTACATTCAGGTTACTATTGGCCTAAAATTTTCAAGGATGATGCCAATTATGTGAGGAGTTGTGAAAATTGTCAAAGGATATGAAGACCCACATCAGCTGACAAAATGCCCTTGTGTGCCAAATTTATGATAAAACCTTTCAAGAAATGGGCCCTTGACTTTGTAGGACCAATTTCACCCATGTCTCGTAAGAAAAAATATATGTTGGTTTGTACGGATTATGTCACCAAGTGGGTAGAGGTAAAAGCCCTATTTAGGGATATAGAAAAATCTTTGTCGAATTCATTTATGAAGACATATTTCCCCGCTTCGGTGTTCCTCGTCAAATTGTTACAGACCAAGGCACTGAATTCACTTCCAAGATGATGAGAGAACTAACGGAGAAATATGGTATTAAACACTATAAGTCTTCTCCA
The DNA here is from genome assembly GCA_010110895.2 of Picea sitchensis. Lineage (NCBI taxonomy): Eukaryota > Viridiplantae > Streptophyta > Pinopsida > Pinales > Pinaceae > Picea > Picea sitchensis. The sequence goes on along the minus strand of SNQJ01S0166130.1, from coordinate 6,243 downwards.
TACCACCTACAAGCTAATGGTCAGGTATAGTCTACAAACAAAGTTCTAGAAGCTATCTTAACCAAGACTGCACAATTACATCATCGAGATTGGGTTGATAGGCTTCCAGAGGCTTTGTGGGCATATCAGAACACCTGGAGAAACACCATTGGGAATACCTATTATGAGCTAGTGTACGGGAAACAAGTACTTCTACCAATAGAATTCCAAGTAAGAACCTTTCGTATTTCTGTAGAATTGGGATTAAACTTAGCTGAGGCTCAGAAAAAACGGGCCCTACAATTAAATGAGTTGGATGAGATCGGGAAAGATGCTATCCAATGAACAATATTAGTCCAAAACCAGAGGAGTAAGTGGCATGACAAGTTTATTAAGAAGAAATACTTCCAACCTGGTGATTGGGATTTGTTGTTTGACTTCTGATTTAAAAAATTCAAAGGAAAAATCACCACTCGGTGGTTGGGTCCTTACGAGGTAGTCATCGTGTATGACAATGGGGCTGTGAAAATCAAAACAATTGAGGATGGACAAGTCTCCTTTGTAATAAATGGACACCGACTCAAACTTTATCACAGACCCATTTCCAAAGAGGATTTTCTATAGGTCATGTCAACAAACAAGGCATTGGCCTTAGTAGATGGGAAGTCCCCCCTTGTTCTTGAATGATTTTTTGAATTTTCGATTGTACATATGTAAATAATTTTGAATTTTGTTGATAGACAATTCTAGAGATTTCTATAGGTATTTATTTCACCAGGAGTAGATAGTTTCAAGGAAATATAAAAGAAGATTTTTTCTTCAAAATATTTCTATACTTGAACCTTGTTGTCTACTAAGAATCAAATGAATAATGACTTGCTGTAATTATCCATATTTTTGCAAAAAAATTTATCTTCTTTTTCTCAAGGCATATTAAATAACAACTTCTCTTAAACCTTCACCACTATATAAGGAAGTGATACCATAACCATCAAGCTTAGAGGTCACTCATACAATTTCCCAAAGAACCCTGAGTAAGTGAGTAAAGTATCTTTATTAAAGAGTAACAAGGAGGTCTGATTAGCAGTTAGTCATGGAAACATCACAATAACTTAAAAAAAAAAAAGTGAGTTGAGCCTAAAGATACCTTTCTATTCTTTCCCAATGGTACCATCCACTACACACTAAAAATGCTTGATTATATCATATATTTAGTGTAACACCCCTGTTTTCCCCAGCTTGTAATTAATCATAAAATAGAATTACCATGATAAGGCATGTGGAAAATGTAAATGTATTATTGTTAAACTCCCCATAACTGACTGTTGGGGGGTGAATCCTTGAAGTACGAGCCATGGTATCTCTAGAGGAAAGAAATTAGTTAATAAAGAAAGGACCAGTGGTTGAATCATCAACCACCCCCATGAATGGAAGCATGGTATAGCTAGAAGATGTCAGCTCGAAGTACCATAGAGACATGTAGACCCGAGCTTCCTTCTGACAGAAGGAATAGGATAGGTGAGAAACCTTCCAGAGGAGGGAAGGTAATATACATACAGAGAGAACAAGAGAGGAGAAACGGGAGGAGAACACAATATCATAAGGGAGATGTGTGAATACAAAGGAATTTTCGAGAACACAACCTGAAGGAACCAAACACGAGCTTGATGCTGAGGAAGCATCTGATAAACCTCACAAGGTCGCTGTGACAGAAAGAGTTTCTCTGAGAGATGGCATAAATTCCCTAGCAATATCATGGCTTGGCACGAGGGTGGCCAGAGTGCTAAGAATGAGTGCCTCTGCGCCTATGGTTGGGTGGAAAGGCGCACACCCACAGTCAGTTCGTTGGATGCAACCCGTAATAGATACGTATTCTCATACCTTGTGAAATTAAGTTGTAATTATGTAATGAAATGGGATATACTGTGAATGACCCAGGGATGTGTATGTTTTCTTAATGGTTATACTGTATCTCTTTATTCTTTTTTAAATTGTGTATTTAAGCAAGTGTGGATTGGATATGTTTTGTATTCGTAAATTATTTCCCCCTGTGGTGGTTTAATCTAGATCCATGAGTTGTGAGTTCATCGACCTTGGGCACAGTTTCATGTACGCATGTCAACACTCCTAGTCGTTCTGATTCCCTTGGAGAAGGGAGTATTTTAAAGGTCAGGAGAGATAGTGCATGTATGCAAAATCTCTCTACGAGGTAGGCAGAGACGAAGAACCACTTAAGTTCTAGAGTTGAGGAATGAGCATAAGGGGTGCATGGAAGGATTCTTCCAAGCGCTAAGTTCAAGAGAAAGAACTCAAAGCTCTTAAGACTTTCAGAGCTAACAAAGCTCAGGTAGAGTAGCGAGGCTAAAGTATCGAAGGGTAAGGTTCCCTTATTTGGAAGACGAATGGATGAAATCTGTTAGGAAGAAGCCATGGTTTGTTGTGACCATTGGATATGGGAAAGAGAATGGTAGTTAACCCTTGGAGTCATTCGGACTTCGCAAGTTCGACAAAATGAGAAAGTTCTTCATAAGGGAGGTAAAATCCCTGATGTCCCAAAGTCCCGAAGTTAACTCTGAGCCTTATATTTGAGGATGCCCGGGAACCATCCCAATTGTCATATCTAGAAGGTAGACAATAGTCAAGTCACCAGAACTACCCATGACTTAAGAATATGACAACAGATATGGATGCGAGTTGTTTAACGGGAGGAGAGGCCATCCTAGTTGTCATATCGACTCAAATACTCACTGGAGTTACCGAATCAAACACCAAATACTCGATTTAATCAACGGTTGGGAATCATTGTGGAGTGAGAAGGTGAATTTAGAGGACCTTCTAGTTCACGACCCACAATACACCCACATCATTGATCGCGTTGGGGAGGGAAGATCAACGACTAGGATTAGACTAGAATCGAGTGAGCACTTCTCATATTACATAGGTGGGACCCCACAATTACTGTGAACCATCGATCGTTGTCGACCTTTGATCTGAGTTTGAAGAGATCCCTGAAACTCAAGGAGTGTGTGGGAAATCGAAATCCTCAAAGAGATCAAGCTCAGAATAGATAACACTTTCAGGTGTGCATATGAAGTGCAAGAGACAAACCCATAGGAGGAGTGAGGGTTGAGGCCTTTGAACCCTTAGAAAATATTCTAATTCAGAAGAGATTAGAAGCTCAGGAGGAGGAGCGACAATGTCCATTGGATCACAACACAGAGGATGAATAACTGCCTAATCAAAGCAAGGTACCCGAGCCTTAGTGCTTCGCACACGTAGGAGAGTGGACTTACCAAAGTCCTGAAGTCATAAAGTAGTTTGGGACCATTCATTATTAGGAGAAGGAGATCCTGACCGTTGATTTCCAGGAGGGGTACGTGTAGATAGATCAGAGTCTTCGGACGAATTCACTTCGGAAGGAAATGAGTGTGTAGAAGCTTGAAACTCCCAAAAGACAAAGAGACAAAGTAGATCCTGTCCATTGGTCGGTAGGAGATACGTGGTGATAAATAGAAGACTTTGGGGAAAACTACTTCAGAGGTTTCCAAGTGAGGAGTGAGACAAACTCTAGAAGCCCCGAAAGCTGAAGAGTTAGAAGGCTGAAGAGAACTTGGATCGAATATCCAAAAGGGCGTGTGGCGATAGATCATGAACTTCGGGTGGAATCACTCTGGGAGAACGCGAAAGAGAAGAGTTTGAAATCGTTGAAGCCCAAACAACCAAAGCAGTCGGGAACCGTCGATCTATGGGGGGACACATATCATCAGATCGCGTACTCTGGCTAAAATTGTTCCGGGAGAAACAAAGAGTGAGGAAAACTACGATTTGAGATATCTGAAGGTCGAAGTCCCGAAGGAGAAAAGGGACATTGATTTAGAGAGGACACACATTAATAGATCACGAGATCCTGGTGAATCACACAGGGGTTTCAGTTGAGAATTGAGATTCCTGAACCTCGAAGACCCGAAGTGAATCTGGACCACCAGATCTGGAGGGACGCGTGGCGATGGATCGTGGACTCTGAAGAAATCTGTTCGAGAGTTTTCAGTTGAGATTTGAGACTCCCGAAGTTTGGAGAGCTAGAGAGTTGAAGTAAATCTCGACCATCCGATCATCCAAACTAGATATCAGTCATCAGATCATCTGAATTAAATCTCAAGCATCGGATCGTCCGAGGTGAATCTGGACCGTCTGATCTAGAAGAGACATGGCATAGATCGATAGATTCTAGGTAAAGTCCCGAAGTAATTCATAGCCATTAGATAAAGAGGATAGGTGGCATAAATATGTAGATTTTGGGTAAAGACCCGAAACAAGCCTCAATCATTTGATTCAAGTGGACACATGACATGAATCCGCTTACTTCAAGGGGAATTGAAGTTTGATATTTGAGATCTCAGAAGTCCGGAGACCCAAAGGAAATATCGACTGTTGATCACAAAAAGGGCCACAGGACCGTTGATCTAGTTGAAAGGTCAAACCCCTAAATTAGAGGTAGAGACACTGATTGAGAAGGACAAGTGTCCACAAATTGTCGACTCCAGAAGATTGACGTACAGAAGAAAGGAAAGTTTGAGACTTGAGAATTCCAAAGTTTGGAATTTCGAAACAAATCACAGACATTGATTTGAAAGAGGTTAGATATGATACGTATCTTTGAAAGGGATAGATCTAAGCCATCAGTTCAAAGGCATTGTCAAGATCGTGATATTGATGGTCCCATAGCATCGTAGGGATCAAAGATACGCGAACTTTAAAAATTTGAGGGCAGGCCGCAATCAAAACCACGATTTTGAAGAAAGGACACATGGAGGATCGAGGAGAATTGCAGGCCGAAAGGTAGTTTGGTTTCAAACCGCCTTTGGCCATGCCCATAATTATGTGTTTGTGTGCGGTTATCACCCAAGGTCACCTCAAGGAGGGGCTTATCAGAAAAGGGGATAGCACCCAAACTCAAAGATTCCCCAAGCACGAAGGGAAGGTCACGGGTACCATTAGACTTGCACCCGAAAGTTGAAAGGGTCTGTGTTTAATTACAAAGCGATACCATCAGGGTCTTAGAGAGTCATTTTTGCTTTAGAATCGAGGATCCTTGACTGGGAGGTCGGATTGGTTCCCCGACTTTCCAAATTAGAAACCATGAATGGAGAATTTGTCCTTTAAGAAAAGAAAAAAAAATTATGCCCCATCATGGGTGTGTTACAAATTGGTATCAGAGCATGGTTACAATACTTGGCTTGATTGGGCTCATGTACGAGTCACGTAAGGAGGTATTGTTATCTGCATTTACTCCTTGAGGAGAAGGACTGCATATTAAAACTGTGATTTTGGGAATTCTTGTTGAATTTTAGCAGAAGAATTTCTTTATCCCTTTGTCAAAGTGATAACTAATCTTACTGTAGTAGGGATATGCTAATTAACATTTATAATAAGAATTGAAGGTGGCAGGGTTCTGTCAAGAGCAGTTGAAGCCCAAAGGACAGATGACCTGGTGTTCATAACACTGCTTCTAAGCATGGGCAGTTGGAACTTTAGGCACCGATGATGGTATATTCTATAATGGTTAATACCTTTGTGGGCTTAAAGGAATCTAATAGGATCAAGTAGGATCCATGGCATTTATAGTTATTTCTCTATATTAAAATAGGAGTATATAAATCCTTATGACCAAAGAAAAGTGAGATGGGTAAAACCCTATGGACACTGGGGAAAGAAGGTTTTCTTGCTAGACATTGTCGCATAAAGAGAAAAGTGACCCTAATTGGTTATTTCCTTGAGAGAAGGCAACAATAATACAAGATATGATTGTGAAATTAGTCCTGTAAGTGACTGAAATCTCAACTAAAGGACACTAATGATGAAATTAAACTATCAAGTGAATGCATGAGGTAAAAAGTTGCAAACGATGAACCTACTTATACATGAATGTGTATACATGATCATACAGATGATTGGAAGATCCTTGGGAAAAAGGATATAGAAGCCGGATATGTCCATGTGTGTGAATGCCATGGAAAAAGTGCAAGCAATAAGCTAGCATGATGAATACTTATCTATGTTTAATCATGCTTGAGTGCATGGGTTAATGCATTGCAGAGCTTCCTAATATGAATGCTGATATTAATACCAGTTAGGTATGAATGATATTAAACATGAAAGTGATTCACATGTATGATGTAAGTTAACAAAACTAGAATATGTATGGATACATAATTTGGGTACATGACAAAGATGCATGTTTATATTCCTTATGGGATATTTGGT
>SNQJ01S0166128.1:0-21014 GCA_010110895.2 Picea sitchensis | reverse complement strand
GTAATTCCTCCATTTCTTTAGAGCATGAACTATGGCTGCCAACTCCAAGTCATGGGTTGCATAGTTCTTCTCATGCTCTTTTAATTTCCTGGACTCATAACAAATTACGAATTCGTTCTGACTGAGGACCCCTCCCAGTCCTTCTTTGCATGCATCAGTGCATACTATGAAATCTGCATTTGGATCTACAATCCTCATGATTGGATCACTGGTTACCAGTTGCTTCAATCGCTGGAAACTTTCCTCTATCCAGTGAGACTACTTCCCCTTTCTTTGCAAGGAAGTGATAGGGTGAGCTATCTTGGAAAACCCTGCGATGAAACTGATGCAATCCCCCTACCTCAGCAGGGTTCTGCGACCTCCCGGTCTCTGCATCGATCTTCTTTTGAGCTGAAATGGATCTTCGGGCTCCTGTTGGAACCCTTTGAACGAATCCACAGGTCCCTTTGTCCTCTAGCACAGGTCTTGAGAAAATCTACGTGCGCGTGCCCCCTTTTTGGCGCTCTTCTCTTTTTTGAACCAACACACACCTCGGCTTTGATTCCTTTCCAACTAGCCCCTTCTCATCTGGTGAGCTCGGGCTATGACCTAAGGCGTAAACAACACACCTTTCATGTTTCGTGGTTTCGGGACTCCTGCATGCGAGCTCTCCCAGGCTCCTTCTCCTTCGAATCGTCGAACCCCGAAATAGGGCCTAACTCCACAGCTGGCTCCTCCCTTAACGCTCGACCATGCGACCACTACCCATGACCATGGTCCACTTTTCAAGATTTCGTAATTCACAATTTCGTGATTCCGGCTGCAAACGATTCTAGGTCCTTAGAACTCTCGGATCCCGAAATGTCGAAAAGGGCTTAACGGGCTTTGGCTCCTTTCATGAATTCTCCTTTCACGATTTTGGCCCGGTCTTCTTCTTGTTTCCCCAATAGGAGGCAGTAATCCACTCAAGTACCTATGAATCTTGACAGACTCATCTTTGATGAACGGAACATACTTCAGTAATTCCAAAAACTTTCATTCATACTCATCAATGGTCTAGTTGTCCAGCTTGAGTTCAAAGAACTCTTTCATCTTTTTGTCATAATATCTTTTAGTTAAGTATTTCCCCTCGAAATACCTCTTGAATTCTTTCCATGTGATGTCCCTTTCCCTGATGTGTTGCACCTGCACAAGTTGATCCCACCACATGGATGCCTTTCCCTTCAATTGACACATGGAAATCTTGCCCTCTACATGAGAGGAATAATTGTGCAGATGAAAGTATTTCCTCATACCAAGCAACCAAGTTTCGACATCTTCCTCCTTCTTATGTTCTCCATCGAACGTTGGAGGCTTGATATTTTTTATTTCCCCTTTCAATTCATCCATCCCATATCTCCTGTGCTTTCTGGTAGGAGATGGGATTGAACTATTGTGTGCTTCCCTACTAGAATTCTTTGGGGAGCGACGACGATGTCTGTTGACACTCCTTGATCTTATTTTCCTCTTAGGGGTCCTGTGACTCTCTGTCTTTCTTGAGTCACTCTCCTTTTCCAATTTCTTTTCTATTCTTTCCAGACTCTTCGACATCCTTAAGTTGAATTCACCCTGCTTATCCCTGACTTTCATGAGCGTTCAGATATCATCTCGGCGAGCCTGGACATATTTCAATTATTTTCATCATATGTACTTCCTTATCCATCTCTTTTCCTTTCCCATTAGAGTTTGAGCCTTCGACTCCCAAGTTGACATTCCTTCCTTCTCTTTCATTCTCTAAATTGGAGGCAATCTGCACCTCTTCCATTCTCTGCTCTCAACGACAACCCTATTCAGTTCTGGCACTTGCTAAGATTCTGCAAACACACATGCAGACAATAGGGATTTGTCAAGTCATCATTCTTATCAAATTCCACACATTCAAAACCATTCTGATTTAAGAAAACGCTTCGACTTTACAAATTTTCTAATTTTTGCTCGGCTCTGTAATTTTTGGGTGATAGCACCCTCTTTTTACCTACCCTCGTAACCAAAGGTCATGACCAATGCTATACTACTAGGTGCTACTCGGGATTTCAACCTTCGAAGAATTTAAGGTACACACATCTATCTCCCGGAGTTTCGATTTACCGAATTCACGTAAATCGGGTGGATCGACGGTCCACGTTTACCCAACATCCAACGGTAAAACAAATCCTCTATGGTTCTTCCATCTTCGAAGATTTTGGGACTTAGAAACTTTGGGTTCTGGGTTTTCGGTAACCGGGAGTTTGAAATGCAGCGACCCAAACCACTGGTCACTCCATTCCTCGAACTCCGATACATGAGTTCTTGTAAGAGATCCAACGATCCTCGATTATTTCGATCCAACGGTCCAGATCTTTTCGGAGTTTCGTGAACCGGGAGTTCACGATGTAGCGACTCCAAATCTCTTATCACTTCAATCCTCAAATTAGGATATGGAAATTCATGTATGAGATCAACGAATGTGAAACTCCCCTGATTCAATGGTCCAAATCTCTCCTATGCTTACACCTATCAATCTCTTCAGCCCTAACTTCCTCACTAGTTGGTTGGATCCGATGACTCACGAGATTTTGGCACTTCTTCCTGGAAGCGCTCCACCGTTTGATTGTACCCTTGTTAATCTCTTTCGCGATTTGGGACTTGGAGTGACCAATAATTTGGCCTATGCTCCAAGTTCGCGATCCCTGAATTCATGAAATGATCCAATGGTTCAAACCAACCACGATCAAGGACCCATGTTTATTATGGATCCTAGGGTGGCGAGTTTCTCCATCCACTAACCACCTTGCAACTTTTGGATATCTTACAGTCCTCACGATTTCGCAAGTTCTCCACAGAGAATTCTAACCGTCCAACTCTGCTTCTCAAGGACTTCTGGCCAATGACTTGGTACCCTCCTTCTGAAATTTCATCTACTTGATCCAACGGTCCTAATTCCCCACGATCTGATGACTTAGATCTCATCGACATTTCACGTATCGGGATTTCGTGTGTCACGAGGTCAAAAGATTTTCCACCTTCGTCCTCCCTATTCCCAAAATGTTGATTTCTTCATGGACAATTAACAGTCCAGATATCTCTTAGATCGACAGTTGTGATCCAATCGTGAATTCTCTTTTCATGAATTCTCACGAACTCACCCTTATACCATTTCAAGTCATGAGTCAGCGAAAGGCTGATCGCTCTCCACGCGTCGTTTCCGATGGAAGGTCCTGATGAATTCAAGATTTCACGTATCACGATTTCCACACTCCTGTGCAACTCCAAAGGGTTTTAAACCTTGTGCACGTTCTCCAAATTTGACGGTTGTGAGGGTTCTCCTTTCCTTCCGAACAGATTCTATTTCTCCAACACTTCTGGTGTGGAGTTCTCTCTCTCCCTGTAGCCATATACCACACCGGCTATAGTTTTATAATACCGCTACACCTCCTAAGATTTGTAACACGGTCAAGTAGTCTGTTGACACTCAGAAACATTCTGAGGTCTGAAATTAGTCCTCCAAACACAATTTCTTCTCAAAACCTCGGTCCAAAGACCACTTATCCGGCCCATCCAGGCTCAGCGTTGAAACTAGGCTCTGATACCATACTGTAACGTTTCCCCACCATCAACCCCATGGTCGGGCCAACGCTACTATGATGAAAAACACTTCTGGAACACATTATGCATTCTAATGAACTTAAAACGCTTAATTACAGTTAAACACAGAATTACTGCTATCATTTCAGAATTAATGGAAATAACAATAATTCATATGCACAACGAAATACGTGATAACATTGCAGGAATCACAAGTATGCAATTTAATTAATTACAGAATTACAAAACATAGTGACACTTATCTTTGAAACTTTCACGCACCACCAACTGTGTGTAGACCTTCCACGAACCTCCCAGCCTTAGACCATGCTGCTCATCACTCTCAGTAGTAGGTCACCCCCGGTATGGAACTAAGCTCCACCGGGTAAGGAATCCTAGGCTAGGTAAGGTTTACAGGAAGAATACATGTAAAAGAAGGAGGATTCTCTCCCAGGAACCACTTATGCCCACTGCCCACAGACTCCCCTTCCCCACATGCCTGTCCCACCCCAGGAGTATACACCTTCTATGTCACCTAGACAGTCCTTTGGCTGCTAACCTCCCTTGCCTTGGGCTTCAGCAACAGACCGAACCGGAAATCTCCAAGCTCTGTGGAAGCTACAGGGTTCCTTCTAGGAGCTCCCTCCTTCCTCTGCGCACTCTCTCACCTAGAGAGAGTCGCTCACAGGCTTGGTAAAACCTGCCTCTTCAAAAACAATCACCTCCCTCACCTGGAGAGAGATGACACACAAGTCATACAACCAGTTTCCTTAATCTCATTCCTGTACAAAGAAGAAAAACAACAAGGCTCAGCAATGAACATACAATAGCAGCAAACCACACCCAGCCAAGAACTGTGTGGCCGCCAAAGTCAACTAGGACAACAAGCACGGGTTTCCCAAACAAATGACAGACAGACGCTTCAACCCAACCAGGCTCAACAATTACAGGACATTCAGTTTTCCCAACCATCCATACAGAACAAACTCACGGTTCTGGGTTTCGAGGATGCATGATAATAAATACATGCGAAGGTTGAACACAGACTCGACGATTTTGAAAGAGGGTGTACTGGCTCCTCCAGAAATCAACACAGGCCTTTTTGGTTTTCAGAGTTGCGTGAGGGTATTATTGCAGAGATCATATAGGATTCCCGGTTGAGACAGTCAACGGTAGAATGGAGGAGGAACCCCCATCATGCCTCGACTCAATAGTTTTAACTACATGCGCTTGGGTTGACACTTGTCACCCATGAAGCTCATTCCTTCCCATTTGGAATTCACTCGTCCTTCCAAAGAACTTAGGATAAAACATCACATTTACACAGCTTTGGAATACTAATAATTTAATATTATTCTCAAGGGTTTAAGCCCCCTCAGCTTAGCCCCTCTTCCAACCTCGTATCCCCCTCTCCCTTACCCAGGATTTGTGGATGCTTAGTCCCCTATCAATCATTCATCGTGGTCGGTCCACACGCAGAGATGTTTTTTATTAATACTGTGCATAATTACATGTACAAAAAAATCAAGCTCCTGGCCTTCAACACTTAGGCTCCCTGACCTAGTAACACATAAGCCCACTAGATTATATGACTTGGCTCACCGGCCTATAAAACATAATTACAATTCATAATGAAAGATTTATACTTCATAGACATGATTTACAACAGGGCTCAGTCTTGGGGACATTACAGTAGTCGTCAGCTAGTAGCATGAATTATTGTTCACATTTCAATCCTTTTGTTCGTATCAATCCAACCAGATCCGTATGTACAATTTCCAGTGGTTTTGTTGTGTAGTATTCCTTTGACTTGAAATTTGTCTTGGTATGTTTTCCCTGTAGACAATGCTTGGATAGAATGTTAGTTGGCTTCGAGATATTGGGCATTTCTATTACTGCTTCCTTTTTGTTGACTTTAACATTATCAAAATTTATGTGACCCATTTTTCTATGTCAGAGCCAACTTTCATCATCCTTTCCTAAGAAACATATTTCCTTTCCTTGTATAGAATGTTTGTTGGCTTTGAGATCTCGGGCATTTCTATTACTTCTTCCTTTTTGCTGACTTTGACAAGATTATCAAAATTTATGTGACCCATTCTTCTATGTCAGAGACAACTTTCATCATCCTTTCCTAAGAAACATATTTCATGATTATGCCTTCCTTATTTCACACTTCTTTGAATCAAACACAATTCTTTGTCCTTGATCACACATTTGACTTACACCTAGCAGATTGTGTTTCATGTCTTTGACCAGTCAAAAAAACTTTGTTGTGGAATCCTTACTTTCAAGCTTGATTTTTCCCTTTCCAATGATCCTGGATGATTTTTCAATCCCAAATGAAGTTGATCCATCTCTTTCCTTCTTCAATGTTAGAAACCTTTCCTTATCACCTATCATATGCTTTGAGCATCCACTTTCAACATACTATCCACATTTCTTGTGTTGAGCTTGTAGAGAAAGATTGCATTCTTCAGTGTTGAATTGATCTTGCTTTATTATCCATATCCTTTGTGGTTCCTACTTATGACTGTTGATATTATTCTTTGGTTCTCTTGAAGGAATAGTGAGTCTACAATATCTAGCCATATGTCCAAAGTTGTTGCACTTGTAGAATTCTACCTCATCACTTAATGATCCAAATTTGTTGTAGCTTCTATTTTGTGCTTCATGAGATCTTCTTGGATAATTATTTCCTATATAACCATCATCATTGCTTCTTGTTTATGTATTGGCTCTACAATTCACATATTTGTGCCCAAAATTATAACATGAATAACATGAACCAATAAAAATAGTTTGATACATGGGAGTGGAATATATTTTGAATGGTGTCGCTCTTCTGAATCCTTCTTATTATTGAGGTCTTTATATAGTTGTTTATTGTTGATATTGACTTCTGAATCTTCTAGGTGGTGCAGTGTCTTTGTAATCTTCCCCTTGAATTTTCTTCTCTTATTCTTTCAAGGGACCTCTGACAACTTTTGCATAGCTTCTTAATTCTACTTATTGTTCTGTCATTTTGGAGCTTGAACCTTTCTATTTCTATGTTTTATTGTATCCCAATCCAAATCTGTCATAGTAAGGTCTTTGACTGTTAATGATATTATCCAATATCCTGGTGTGGTTTTGTTGCCTATACTTCTTATGAAGATATTTTCTTAGAGTCATTATCTCAGCTTCTAACCCTTCTATGGTCCTATCTCTTTCCTCTAACTTCCCTCTGAGTACTTATTTAATTCTCTTGTCTTGTTCTTCCTAGAGTTTTAGCTTTGTGATTTTCTGCTCGACTTCTTGGGAGTTCTAAGTTAGTTCTTCCTGGAGTGACTTGTTTTTCTTCTTTTCTCTTTTAATAAATTCTATGGCACTCAACAATTCTTCTTTGTAATCGAGTTTTGCCTCTTCATATTCTTCTTTGGATCCTTCTTCATCAGAGTCTTCTATTTCCATGAATAGTACCCTTTATGTATCATTGTTGTTGACTTAATCCTCGTTTGATGAGGAACTCTCTTCCTTGGTGCAAAGACGTTTTTTAAAAAACTTATTTTTATTTCTTCTACCCTTTTGAATTTTCTTTTTGGGGTCATCTTCTTCTTCATTTCTTTTCTTTTTCTTATAAGGAAATTTATCAGTAAAATGACCAACACCATCACAATTAAAACAAATTAATGGAATATTACTTTTTTATTTGTCGATTCTCTTTTTCATCCTTCTAACGAAGTTAGCCACCTCTTCATCTTCCTTTGAATCATTTTTGCAGCTACAATCTGACTTCACCTTCTCCTTATCATTCTTCTTTATATTCTTTGATGCCTTGAATGTTGCTTCCTTCGTGACTGGATTTTATTTCTTTGTCCTCATCTCGTAAGTTGTGAGTATCATGTGCATCTCATCCATGTTCAAGGTGTCTAGATCTCCTCTTTTTGTTAGGGATGAAATATTTGGATCATATCTCATAGGTAGAGACCTTGGTACCTTTTGAACAATGATTGTTTCCTTAATTTCTTCTCCCAAACCCTTGATGGCATTGTTGTCTCATCAACTCGAAGAAAGTAGGAGATAATGTTTCCATATTCCTTCATCTTCAATTGTTTGACCTTGACTCTAAATGTTTGAAGTTTGTCTCCTTTAACTTTGGCATCTCCTTCGTAGATATTATTTAGTTTGTCCCAGATTTCTTTTGTGGATTCACAGTGCACAACCTTGGTGTATATTGATTCAGTCAAACCATTCAAGATAGAATTTTTATCTCTAGAATCATTGTCTTCAATTTTCTTTCCATCCTTATATTTCGGGGGAGTGGCTGGTTCTTTGTATCCATATACTACTTCTCACCAAACATTGAATCCTTGTTCTTGTACATGTGTTTTCATTCGTCTATTCCATAAGTCATATTTCTAACCGTCAAAATGTGGTACTCCAATCCTATCATATTCCATGATATCCTTCTAGTGGTTAGACTGATTTATGAAGGACCTGATCTAATACCAATTGTTGGATTATTGAGAGGGGGGGTGAATCAGTAATGAACAATAATAGTACTTTTAACCACAATTTATTCTTCAAAAATATTCAACAGTTTATCATTAGCATTCAATATATCATCAACAGTATAATCATAAATAGCATAAATCACAATAGATACATAGTACACCAGAATTTACGTGGAAACCCAAATGGGAGAAAACCACAAAATTATTTTCGTATATATCAAAAGAATACATCCATTGGAAGCACCAACTTTCGATTCTCCAACTACAACTGGAAGAAGTCTCCAACCGCTTGTTCTCAGGCTCCAACCTGAAGGAAGATAAAATTCCCTGAATTCTATGGATCCAACCAAAAGGAGGTTGTGACCCCCTAAGTTCTTAGACTCCAACCGAAAGTTGTCTACGACCACCTATCCTTGCCTCGTACAACTGCCCTATAATATAAATGTAGACCAATTTTCACTTCCACTGTCATTATCATTGTGTCTTTGTCATTGTCACTATGTCTCTGTCATTGTGACTCTAACTCTTTCATTGTCATTGTCTCATCAACATGTATCTACTCATCAACCAACTAACACATGTACCATACCATGCATCAAATGTATACTAATATACATACTATCTCATACATCAATCATGAACCAAAAGATACATCAACAATGCATAGTGAATCGTGAACTAGAGCATCAACCATGTACAATATGTGGCATATACCATATCATCAACCATATGCAGATCTATACCATGTCATCAATGAAGCACCTAAACAAACCTATGCATTCCCCTCATGCATACATCACCATACAACATGAATATCCCTTAACTATGTACACGTAACTCAAATATGTGAGCTATAAGAATCATATCAATGTTGTACCATACATATGAGTGCTCCTCACCCAGCCAACCATATACCATATCCAAGTACAAGACCAACAATATCAAGAATTCACCACATCATATGCAAAAGTAACCATCAAAACAATCATATAACCATACCAGAACTTTTGTAGTTGACTTGAACCTATAGAATGTTGACATGTGTACTTTCTTCAAACTTCAGGGATCTGGTACTAAAATTTACCCCAATTTACTAGTGCCTCGCTAGACAAACATGGGGCAACCTGCAAATTCCTCACTTGATAGGTATAGATCAACCAGTGAGGGCCTCGCTAGTCAGGTATAGTGCTACAAGTGAGTGCCTCCTAAATTAGGGTTTTTCAGAAACCATAGTCTTCTGCAACTCTGAAACTCTCACTCTTTTCTCACACTTTCTCCGTTGCCTCAAACTTCCTATCGCATTTACAAAAATACAAAAATAGACCATAACAATTCACTAGACCAAAACAATTTCACTAGATCACAAGATAGATTATCAATGAATAAGTGTGTGAATATATATTTGTGAATGACTCCTTGAGGTGTTTATATACTTGTGTTAGGTAACTCCTATCCTTACTTTGGGACTTATAGGTTTTTCTTTTTACAACAAATTTACCCCTTTAACTAGTTGACTTGTAACTAACTAGGGCTTCTTAACGATACTTCGGGGCTTCCAACTTTACAAGACCATAATTCCCTAACCATGTGGAACTACGTCATGTTCCACATATCACCATAAACGAAATGACAACTATTATCCATTTATGAGGGTCATGTCTAGATTTACAATGTCCTTCATGTCCATATTCCTCATTCAACTTTGGGTACCAATACCACATTGTCGGAGCTACAGGAATCTGAAACTGGGATTCTTCAAGGATTGGCATCGATATTTAAGGGTTGACATCATTCTCCAATATCACTCTCCAAGGGTTGACATCAATGAAAACCAACAAACCACTATCCAACACTCCTAGTTAACGAGCTACTCTATAATTGATCGATTTATCAGTTGCTTAATCCTTGTTTCTATTATTTCTTTTGGTTCTAGTATGATTTTCCCTTTTTCATTAATCTCTGGTAAAATAGTTTGGACTGGGATCTTGTTTATGATGACCTTCTTTAAGAAATAAACTTGGAAGACTGGATGTACACTTGAAGGTGAAGGCAACTCCAATTTGTAGGCTATACTTCTAATCCTTTGCAAAACCTTATAGGGAACATAATATTTGGTTGATAATTTATTGTCCTTCTTTTTTTTCTTGAGGGAGATCTATTTATATGGTTTTAGCCTCATAAATACTCAATCCCCCACTTCAAATTCCCTTTCACTGTGATGTTGAATTGTCATAACCAAGTTGTCTTTCAATAGTTTGAGAATGTCTTGTTGGTTCCCTATGTGGTCCTCCATTGCTTGAACTTTTATATTCTCTTTCAGGGGTGATGTAATGTGTTAGTCCCTAAATTTTACCTTGACTTCTAAGGGAAATCTAGCGCACCTAATTTATTGCAATGGTTTATGTTTGTAGGTATTTTTGGGTGTATAGGTTGTTTTATGGATCAAGGATTGTATGAATTAGGAAACATAAGGTTCCAGTTACAAAGTCAGGTTTCCACCACATTCACTTAGTCAATGAAAATCACTCTGATCGGCTAGACAAATATATTTAAACAGAAGAAAAACAAATTGCAAGGTTGCAATTTGTTCACTTACATAGAAGAATCTTGATCTCAAATATCATTCATAAACAAGAAATTAATACTTAAACACAAATTCTGTAACAATTGAGCAAACATCAAAATATTTATTGGTATTCAAAATAAACAGAATAAATCAAATTCTTCGCAAAGACTCAAATGCATTCAAGTAAGAGAGATGAAATTTAACACAAGAATGAGACAATCTAACCATCATAATTCTTTTCCCATTCAGTGTACAGTGTAGCAGATTCCAAGTATACAATTCTGGTTAATATGTCCTATAGCACCACCAAACTCGAACCCATAACTCTATCAACTAATTTCCTCTTTATACACAGAGTTGGTTGCATCAGATCCTAAAATATAGATGCAGTTTTGATTGAGTCTTGATATTTGGCTATCAAATAGTGATTACAATATATTTCATTTATTGTATTACAACAAAAATCCAGATCTTAGGAAAAATACCTTAAACTTAGGACCAAATCATAACTCCAGAAATATCCTTTGACCTGCTAAATCGGATTTCTAGCAATTGCTCAAAATTCATATACTAGTTCCCATGATCAAGGACAAGTTGAACTGATGAAGTGGAAACTCTAGAAAATATAGGAAAATTTGAAAAAAGTCAACAAATATGGAAAAATCAGCCCCAAAGTTCCACTTGTACCTCCTAAACGATTCACTTTTTCAATAAATGGGTTGAGATGCACCTAATTTGGCTCATTTTGCAAGTGGGGTTTGAATGGATTCTCCTAATTCTTCACTGTTTTCTTGGGAGACTCATCAAAAGATGAATGCTAAAAAAGTCACCTAAAAGAAATTCTTCAATTTCTGTTGAATTTTCACATGTTTGTTTCAATATTGTCCTGATATTGATTATCCTCTGCAATTCAAGTTGTCTCTGATACTGGATCCTTTCCAGAACCCCAACCAAGCCATTGCTTTGAAACTTCTGGTCTAGCAGCAATAACAATATCCCACTCAAGTTGAAAATGAATTGTAGCATTTCTCTAAAGTTGTTACATCCCATTTTGGACTGCAACTGCCTAGGTTGTCAACTGTTGGTGCTCTAATGAAAGACTTTCCAAATATTTCTTCATCTCTTCAACCTCTTTCTGAAGACTAAAATTTTCAAATCTCAATCCTTTAACTTCATCCTCTTTGGTAACCTCTTTCTTCAGTAAAGAATTGTTTTCATCCTTTAGCCTTTCAATTTATTCCACTCTTCTATCCAAGCTCTAATTAGTCAATCCTACTCCATATGAGTTGCAAAATGTAAAATTTGGGGCCACAACATAGGAAATCAGTACCAAGTACCATTTCAAGGGAGGAAAAATCGTAGGTAGTATGCCAACAAAATTGTTACAAAACCAACATAACTAGAAGTTGTTATCCAAAATGGTATTATGTCCTTCATGAATATATCATCTTTCCTTTCTTCTTCCATTGATTTTGCATTGTCATTAAATTGAACATTGTTAATGAGAGGAATTGTATTTTGTTTTCCATATTGGGTATAAACTTCCATACTAGTAATGATTATTATCTTGCCCATATTGTATAACCCATCACCTAGAATAAGAGAAATAGTTATACACATGTTATACACATAGAGGCATTTGAATTCATTTCTACTGATTTCTGATGGATACCAACCATCTGCATGTTTTTCGATAAGAGGCCATAAGAAGCCCCTGGATATTATTGCCTCAAGTAGAATTGAAGAATTGACAATGTGAGGGAAGATAAGGCCACATCCAATGTAGATTGGACTGAAGTCAAAATAGAATGTGTTATGTAACATGAATAAACACATCTACCACTTGAGTTTGAAAGCCATCGAAATTCTGGGAAAATCTTTGAAATTTCTTCATGGTGTCCTTGGAATTCGCAGTAGAATTTATACCATTCACCATGTTCAAATTTATCCATAATCTTAAGACAAGCTTCGAGTAATTCGACTCCATCTGTTTTAAATCGAAGGACTCATCCTCCCTTCTTAATCGACATGTTGTTAGATGTTAATTATGAACACATGTGAATGCTTAGTGTTTCACTTCAAGCTCTTAAGAATACCTGCACAAAACAACTGCTATACACGAATTTTGGCTACAAAAGACAATCAACTATATTTCTTTTTATTTGAAATACTTTTCAACATTTGAAATTATGACTTTTCATGTTTCGGTTCGTGGCTTTCCAATTGGATGAACGAGATATGAGCATGATCTGATTTGAGTAATTAAAATTGTGCATAAAATATATAAATCATTAAAGAAAATGTCAAACTTGAAGGTATAACCATTTTCACGATTTTTGCATGATATTGGGCTTGTTGTCATGATCATAGGGTATAAATCATGTTTGAAAACTGTTTTTTCATGTGCTACCAGAATAGCACTATTCTGGTAGTGACTCTATTTTGCATTTGATACCTAGAGCAATTTCCTTGATTTTTCCAATAGAAAAATACCATAATGATGTGACATGTCATTTTCCATGTGAAATCTCAAACTATATTAAAGAAGCAAATGATAATTAAATTAATTCAAAGAAAATCACTCCCACAAAGGATATAAAGTATAAAAAGGTACAATCAAACAAAGGCGCAGGACAGATTTTAATAGCATAGGATGAAATGTTGAGGATAGAGAGGTGGTAATAGGCTTAGGGAATAACATAATGGATGGAGGATGGTATCCATAAAGTGCGAAAAATAAGGAAAATTTTTATGAAGTATGGAAGGATGTGTTGTACCACCATTCCACCAAGGGAAACCACTTGACCCATTGTGTATTTTTATCATATGAAAATAAATGAAGATATCCTTCTAGGCATTTATTCAGAATATTAGTTTTCCCATCAGATTGAGGATGGTAAGATGAGCTATGAGTTAATTGAGTACCCAAACAAGAAAATAATGCAGTTCAAAAATTTCTAGTGAAAATTGGATCAATGTCACTTACAAAAACCTTAGGGACTCCATGTAGCTTTTGA
This sequence comes from Picea sitchensis, assembly GCA_010110895.2. Taxonomy (NCBI): domain Eukaryota; kingdom Viridiplantae; phylum Streptophyta; class Pinopsida; order Pinales; family Pinaceae; genus Picea; species Picea sitchensis. The sequence continues at coordinate 7,353 of SNQJ01S0166128.1, read as the reverse complement.
ATTGTTCCCATGAATGTTGCAACTACTTTGCTTTCTTTAAAAGGACGAGTGTTGGGTTTTTATAGTGGTATATATTCCTCAACATTTATTATTAATTCTGGGGTGTAAGATTATGATGCACATGCACAGTATGTGCAAAACTAGTCTTTAAATTGCCTAAGGATTCCTAGCAAAAATAAAACAAAAAATACCAAACCCACAAACAAAAATTAACCCTTATGATCACAATTAATTAAGTTTGGTCGTCTATTGGTAGAGACTTAGATTGAAAGAAGTCACTCTATGTGCTATCTTACAAACACACTCTGTTTTGGTCAACTAAACTTTTGGAATCATAAAGGAATCTTCCTAAATATGAATGAAAGGCTAGTTGAAGATAAACTTGAAATTCTGAAATGAAATATGCAAAAAAAGAAGCCTACAGACTTTGTTTATTCTTCAAGTATATTTTGTGAGAAAAATTAGTATAGCGCAGTATATGGAAGAGTATGAAAATGTTTGATTGTCTTTACATCCTCATCCTAAATAGTTACTCACCATACATAAAGCAACAATGTTTGCAATCAAGAATTATGCTTCTACAGGAAATTACAGTAAATGAAAAATAAGAACAAACATGAAAGAAATTAGAGGAAGTACTTCCAACAGACTGTTCGGAAATAAAATAAATACAACATATACTAGGGGGTGCTCCTAGACATGTTTTCAGTGAAACTCAGAATGTGTAAAGGACTTCAATGCATGAGATAAATCAGAACTTCATTTGTATTAAATCCAAGGCAGTTCAGCAATTACATGATGTATTCAGGTTCATAAAAACATTATCCATAACCTGATTGATTTTCCCTTACTGTTCATTAAGGATTGTTTATAAAAAAATTCATTAAATGATTCCCAAATCCTTAGAACTATCCAATTAGATCAAATATGGGTTTTACAAATTAATAAAGTTGAAAATCAGTCACTATAGGGAAAAAAATCAATTCTATTATGAATAACCACTTGTATAGCCTATGTCATGCAATTTTTTTGGATTCTATTGAACTTGTCACCTAAATGGACAAATTCCGCACAAAACCCATGTCATGAAATTTTCTGATTCGCCCTCATCACTCCAAAAATCGCCTCTAAATATCATTGCTCAATACACTTTGTTTTTAGAAAATAGATTACAGAAAATATTCTCAGATTTCTATTATAACATCGGTCATGGTTGTTCCTTGATCTTCTGGATCAGGTCCTTAATTCTCTAAGAATATGATCCTTGTTCCTCACTTATGGAATCAAAGAACCAAATCTTTGTGTAACCTGCATATTTCCTCTAATAACGGACTATGGATTTCCCATAATAACTATATTTTGAATTTCCTGTAATAGTTGCTTGCGGATTTCCTATGATTTTCCTGTAATACCTACCTTATAGTTTTGATTTGCATTGGTCGTCGGGTGTTGAGTTTCATGTAAAGGTTAAAATAGGTATTTCACCATCTCTGGAGATTGGTGAAGAACCTCCAAGTGAAAATCCTTACTTAGAATGAGCAGGACTATATCAACCAACAATTCATGTAATGTCTGATGAAATAGAGTCATTTCCTGTAATTACTGAATTATAGGTAATTTTCCAAATAAATATCCCTAAACATTATTTACAAGAGAAAAACAGGAATTAATCTCAAAATAACATCTTATTACCTTATCCATACTTGTTATTCCATCAATTGAGTGAAAGTAGACAAAAATGGAGGTTTTGAGGTGAAAAATGGGGATGAAAGGGGATGGAAAAGAAGTCAAAATCAACACCTAACTTCTCCCCCAAACTAAAGGTAAATCATGTCCTCATGCAACTGTCGATACAAAATTTAAAATTATATTTCTCTTCTTATTCAATTGTCTTCTTGCTCTAAAATGTTGGTTGTAGAAGATCCCCATATTTTGATCCCCTTCGAGCCATCTATCTATTTATTCGTTCTGGTGTAGCCAAAAGATGTTTGGCTGTGGATATTTTCTCCTTTTCTGACTGTCCAATGATTTTTTCCAACAATTTATTTGCCAAGGTTATCTTTACATCACCAACCTTTGTTTCATTCTCGACAAATGTTTCTACAAATTCCTTTGTGATTGATACATTATGACTTTGAAAATTTTCAAACAATTGCAGCAACCCCACCTTCTGGAGAATTAAACTGCAAGTCATAAATTCATCAAGGAGTTCTTCCCCTTTAGGTTCATATCTAACTACAAAAGGGGTTTCTATTTACCTTGCCCTGTCCAGTGGATCCGTTGGGTGATAAATTCAACTTTATTTTCATAGAAAAGGATAAGAATGTTGAAGACAAGGATAAGAGTGTTGCATACAAGGAGTAATCAAGGCTTCAAATTGACAGGGTAGTTGTGTGAGGGTAAAACAACTTGTATGACATTTTTAGTGGATTAACCCAAATGTGTGAGGAATTATTGAGCAACAGTGTTTCATCATAACAAGAGTTTTGTCAGGCAAACTGATCATTTCATTTCATAAGAAATTTCTCATCAATGATGACATATAATTTGGTTGTATTCAACGATGTGTGGATAGACTGAATGAAATGGATGGTGAATATTGTCATGATTTTTTCCGGAGAAAATGAAATACTGAGAAATCATTTCAGAATTATGAAAACGGTTTATATGTACAACATATAACCATAAAGATTTCATGTTTTCATCGTTTATACTAGAAATTATTATGCAAAATACAGTGGATGGTATGATAGGACTTTAGGAAATCATGGATAATAAAATCAGAGTCTTAAGATAACTCTGAAATGCACGTAAGTTGTATTTTGAAAATCAATTCTAATTTTAATCAAGTAAATAGATATTAGAGAATCGTTACCTTGTATACCTATTACCTTTCTCCTCAGAGATAGGATTCTGGAAATGATGTTACCTGAGTTATGTTGGATTATTTACATTCTACTTATTGTATCATCTGTTAATATTGTTGATCATTTTGTACATTGCTTGCATTATTACAAGAATTCTTCAATTACTGAAATTCTTCAGGAAATTTTTTATGCCTTTCTTCAAATGAGTGAAGTTATCTTTATTCCATGGGCTAACATTGTTCTCTTGTTGTAGTTATATGAAGTACATGAGAGAAAGAAATAGATATGATGTTGCTAAAAATGTTGTTATTTGTACTAATTTCTCATGATATTTCTAGAAAGAAAAATTACAGAAATGATGTACAATGATAAATAACATAACTCTTCCAGCCAATTACTTGGTTTTCAAGCATATTTCTTGTTCAGATGCGCCAGAGAATTAGTTTTCTCATTCTAAACATTATTTTTCTCTATACTTTTTTATATTTTTATTTATTTTTCTACTATCCTACTTTAATTGAAAAAGAAAAACCTCTTTCAAGTGTAGGAATACTTCCAATGCATCCATTCACATAGAAATATCTCTAGTGTACTCATATCCAAATCTGAAAAATATACCTTAATGAACACCAAGATATGAGAGGCCAGTTTCTTACATGGATTGAGTACCAAGAATTGTTGAAGTATGGAGTGATGCTACAGATTGGTGACTGATTGAAACCAAACTTCAATATGATCCTTCTTTCCTTGATTTCCTACAGCTTTCATGTCATGAATCTCTTCGAAAAATTGATCATCATATTCTTGAGAACACAAGGGGTCCAGTGATAATAATCCAAGAAACTCTTCAATTTTTTGCTCTAGTATCTTCTCCTCATCTGAAGTTATCCATGACTCTTTAATATTTTCTTCTTGTTTAGAATGATTGGAAGAAACTTATAAGTCATATTCTTGTGTGGTTGGTTCATGGATCATTTTCTCTTGGATTGATTCATGAGGTGCAGTTTGACCCTTAGTGATGACTTTGAACTTTGGACAGGGATTTGAGAAAATCCTTGTAGCAACACATCCTCCCTTTCTCAACAAATTCTTGAGAATTTTTAAGTTCTTCTAGTATTTCAAGAGTTTATTCTCATGAATGGATTAGTGTATGGGTTTTTTTAACAAAAACAAAGACTTCTCTATCCGAAAGAAATCAACAATAAACACACCACACTACACAAACTTAAAGCAAAATATGATCATGTAATGGATTCCCCTCACGCTACTAAGACCATGTTGGTCATCGGGTTGTCTGTTGACATGAGTTAGATTTTCTTTCTACGAAAAAAAAATTTGATGGGAGAATGAAAATGAAAAAAAAAAACAAGAATTTGACAGAAAAAAATGAAAATCAAGCAAACAACAAAAATATTGCAATTTCAAGAGTAATTCATTTAGTGCCTCCCTGAAAATGGCACCAAAATGTTGGGTTGTTATAGTGGTCTATATTCCTCAGCATTTATTATCAATCCGGGGGCGTAAGCTTATGAGGCATAGGCACAATATGTGCAGAACTAGTCTTGAAATTGCCTAAGGATTCCTAGTAAAAATCAAACAACAAATACTAAACCCACAGACATAAATTAACCCTTATGATCACAATTACTTAAGTTTGATCATCTATTGGTAGAGACACAAATTTCAAGAAGTCACTTTGTGTGCTAGCTTGAAAACACTCTATGTTTTGGTCAACTAAACTTCTGGAATCATAAAGGAATATTCATAAATATGAATGAAAGGCTAGCTGAAGATAAACTTGAAATTCTAAAATGAAATATGCAAACAAGGAAACATAGAGACTTTGTTTATTCTTCAAGTATATTTTGTGAGAACCATTGGTATAACGCAATAGATGGAAGAGAATTCAAATGTTTTATTTTCTTTACATCCTCATCCTAAACAGTTACTCACCATACATAAAGAAACAATGTTTGCAATCTAGAATTATGCTTCTACAGGAAATTATAGTAAATGAAAAACAAGAACAAACATGAAAGCAATTAAGAGGAAGTACTTCCAACACACTACTCAGAAATAAAATAAATACAACATATACTAGGGGGCCCTCCTGGACATATTGTTGATGAAACTCAAAATGTGTAAATGACTCCAACGAATTAGATAACTTAGAAATTCATTTGTATTAAATTCAAGGCAATTCAACAATTACAAAATGTATTATGGTTCATAATAACATTCTCCATAACTTGACTGATTTCCCCTTACTTTTCTTTGAGGATTATTTATACAAAATATTCAATAACTAATTCCAAAATCCTTATAACTATCCCATCATATCAAATATGGGTTTTACAAATTAACAAAGTTGAAAATCGGTCGCTACAGGAAAATATGGGCAATTATTTTATGAATAATTACTCGTACATCCCACGTCATGCACTTTTTCTGGATTCCATCACATGTGTCACGTAAATGGCCAAATTACGCACAAAATCCATGTCGGGGAATTTTTTGATTCACCCTCATCACTCCCAAAGTCTCCTATGAATATCACTGCTCAATACACTTTGTTTTTAGAAAAAATATTATAGAAACTATGCTCAGATTTCCACTATAGCATTGGTCATGGTTGTTCCTTGATCTTCTGGATCAATTCCTTCATCCTCTAAAAGATAATCCTCATTCCTCACTTCTGGAATCAAATCCCCAAATCTTTGTGTGAACTTTGCATTTCCTGTAATAACAGATTGTGGATTTCCCTATCATGTCCCCATTTTTGGGTTCCCTTGTTCTGTAGTAGAAGGGACTTTCGTGGCTTGTCAATGGAGAAAAAAGGAGTAAAAAGGGGGTCATTTAACGTCAATTATTTAAGAGGTATTATATTATTAAAGTGACATTAGGGAAAGTAAAGTAAATTTGTATTAATCAGTTACTTAATTATTATTAAAGTGACTTTTAATCTTAAAGTGAAAATTGGAGGGAAAATAAGAGTTATATTTGATTTAGTCAAAAAGGGGAAAATTCTAGAAGAGTTCATTTAGTCCAAAAGGGGAAGTTCTAGAAGGCATGGAAGAAGGATATAGAAGGAGTTGGAAAAGTATAAAAGATGGGTAACCCCTCACTTCTTATTATTATGATTTGATATCTTATTGAGTGCTCTTGTAGCCAGTGTTTTAGTTGGGGTTTTGGGAAGAACCCTTCCACTATGGGTTTGGTTTCGATGGTGCAATATCAACCCTAGCTACACAAGAGGGGAATCCATCTAGGATTTCCATTAGAGCTTAGATAAGGAGGAGGATCCATCCAAGGTCTTCATTTTAGATTCATTTGATTTATGTATATGAGATCGATTTTTTGTAGTTGAATTCGTTTCTACAACTGAAGTTGTTTCTGTATCTGAAATCATTTTTGCAGTTGAGGTCGTTTCTATAGTTGAAGACATTTCTGCAATTGAGGCCATTTTGTAGTCGAAGCAGTTTTTGTAGCTGGGCCGAGTTTTTGTAGCCAATCTAAGTTTCTATAGTCGAGGACTAGTTTATGTAGTTGGGTTGATTTTATGTAGCCAAGGTTGAGTTTCTGTAGCTGAGGCTGAGTTTCTATAGCCAAAACAAGTTTTTATACCCGAGGACAAGTTTTCATAGTTGAAGTTGAATTATGTAGTCGATGTTGATTTTCTATAGTTGAGGACATGGCATCATTTGTGCTTGTAGTTTTGTATTGCAGTTGTTATTGCAGCCAGTAGATATTTGTATTGTTGTGATTTAGATTCCATACATAATAAAGATGCCCACATTGTCTCTTCTATTTCATGAGTATTTTGGATGCATGCAATATGTTTGATGGAATATCCCTTGTTAAAACCCTTACAAACTGTTTGTCGAAAATTGTAAACCAGCTATGGCATTAAAAGAATATGTAATGCAAATTGTTTGACAAAATAACACAACCAGATCTAATATAATTGGACAACAAACATAATATTCCCATCTCACCTAGTTGGGGAAATTATAGTGGTATCATATCTTGCAATCCTCCCAGCCTATGAGGACATACAATCTTGGCTATCAAACTAAGGAAAAGGTGAAGAAAAAATCAGTGGGAAGGAAATCATATTATGCAGGTGTAAGAAAGGATGGGAGTAGGTTTTACACTCGGGTGGTTAATCTAGATGGAGGAATATCCATAGCCTTTGTTTGAAATCCCTAGGAAGCTAGCAGTAGTTAAAAACATACCATACCACTACCAAGAGTATCTAAAATTGAGGGAAGAGATTCATGCCGAATTTTCTTTTAAAAACTTTTACTCTCTTTGTTATGGAAGTTGGCCCAAGGATCTAGACGAGGATTATTCTAATGGCATAGGGAAGGGGATGAAAAAGGATGAGCATGAATAACTGGTGGAGGAACATGCATCTAGCCATGAAAATTATGTGTGAATAGAGGAAGACCAAACATCAGACTATGATACATCATCAGAACTGATC